>CM033632.1:38023033-38130533 GCA_019453435.1 Rhinogobius similis
TTCTGTATCAAAAGAATGGTTTTCCCTACAAATTTTGATCTTTTTTTAGGACAGGTTTTGAGTTTTTTTTTTCCATTGACCCTTTTTTTTTTACGGTTTGTATTTCTGTTGTATTCTGGGCCTTATTTAGCCCCTAACGTCAGCGCTATGACCAGGGGGCTTTTGCTATTTTCACGGCGGTAAGACTAGCTCAAGGAGGCTGTACTTGTCCTCTGGAGGCTGGAGGCTGATGTGACAGTCCATATATGGTCAACGCCTTTGAACCAATGACTGAGAACTGTGGAGTTTAAAAGGCCATCAGTGCAGGAGATATTTACATCCAGGGCACATTCAGGCAAAGAAAGAAGCCAGCGCTTCACAGGAGACACTTGTCAAAGAACAGAGGGATTCATATACGGGACAATAAAACAGCTCAGAAGCCCCACGATGTAAACATACGCTGTTCAGCAGCGATTGTGATCAAAACAGCGGTGTGTCCTTGTTACAACCCAGCTCTGCTAGGGTTAGGGGAAGTAACAAAAAGGTTTAAATAAAGATACAATTTAATGATTAGGGGTGTAAGGGTAAAGTAACTGGATCAACACAAAATTAAAGTCAATTAAAGACAATAGAACAAAGGAACCACAGGTACAGAGGGACACCAAACATCTGGCACATGGACAAGCTGTGGTCACGCCCACTTCAGATCGATATAGTTTTGCGCAAAAGCATAATGGAAACTCAGCTATAGCTATTTAAGGCAGACTGTCTTATACTATATATACTCCTATATATATATTAGAGGTGGGCATAGATTAATTTTTTTAATCTAGATTAATCTCACTGTAATCTTGGAATTAATCTAGATTAATCTAGATTAAAATGGCTCATTTGAATTCTGACGAAGACATTCAGAATATGTGTGCTACCCAAATAATGACTAAAAGTAAGTCTTTGAGAACGGGTTTCTCAAGCCAGGTGGCGCATTAGACCAGGGGCTCATCACATCAGTGCTTGGCCCGGCATTAGCTCAGGGATGCTTTGCGTTTAGGTGGTACTTGAGACTGGAAGAACTCCTACAGTAAACTAATTCCGCATTGCACAAGGTGCAAACAACCTTAGTCTTGTCGAGATTTCCATTGGGAAGCTTCTTAAAAATAAATTTTCTAGTCAGTGTTTCTCTGTGAGCTGCACTGTCCTCCTCTCTGATCACAGCCCCTCAGCTATAATTTGGTTTAGGTAGAATTAATTAAAAAAAAAGGATATCATCATTAAGTTGTGTTCAAATCAGAGTCATGGTGTTTTTCCCTCCAAAGCTTTCAGTTTTCTGATGCATTTTAATATAAAGACTGACTCTTATCCAGCAACACTTCTGTGCAATATTCATTTAATTCTGTATTAATTTAATTCTGTGCTTACATTTCCCCTGGAAGCCTCTGGACAAAGTAACCTGTGTGTCATGTTTAGATCATAAGCCCATGTTTCAAATAGGCCTGATCATTGATAATATAATTTACAGTTAACTCTTGACTAAGGATGTCATTGATGTCATTGACTTTACTGTAGCTCTGACACAACAAGTCAGTCTTCAAAGCCTAAATAAACTTTCCGTCAGTGGCCATTCATTTTCATTCTTCCAGTTTTCACATGGGATTATTCTGTGCATAAAGCACTTAACGCCTCGTTACGCACGCGGCTAATTTACATATCAATCCACGCGAAAACTGTGCAAAGCGCTAAACTTTGTAGACACGCTATGGCGTTTGCTCTGATTGGTTCATGATTTTTCACTGGTGCTGAAGACAGAGGAGTCTGTGTGGGTCTGCCGCGCTGCTCACGGCGCTCACACCGCTGCCGCGTAAAGACGCGTAATGACGCGCGGAGACGAGTCAGATCCAAAATGAATGAACTCAAATCAAGTTTGTCATCGTGAGTTCTGAGAGTTCGGGGCTGGGTTGATTCAATCTCCAAAAGTGCACAGCCTGACCCTGTATTCAGTTTGTATCTAATGTGATGGTTTGACTCCAGAGGCAATGATTTTAGTGGGACTACTTTTCCGCGCGTAAGGTGGAGAAGTTCGTTTACGTGCCTGCTGGTACAGCGTGCTACCACCAAATGTTTTAGGGGTCCGCAGTAACGGGCCGGAATACGTTACTTTCAGTCCTGATGGGGAGCGCAGCTTAGAGGGAACAGCGCTCCCAACCCAACTTTGAGAATAGATTAACGGCGATATTTTTTTTATCGCCCGATAAGAGTCTCACGTTAACGCAGCACGTTAACGCCGTTACCGGCCCACCACTAATATATATATCCTATACTCATTGTTCTGTAGTGTATCGTTTTGGTTATTTGTGCCCATTAAGGTTGTTTTATTTGGATTATCTGGTCCATGTGAAGATAGTAATAGACTCCAGGGAATGTTTCCTATGTTATGTTTTTCCCTGCACTATTATTAATGTTTACTAATTACAATTCTGACCATTCACAGAATGCATTACACTCTACATTTGCTTCACTCCACCTCATATTTTGGCATGATCACACCAATTGTTTAGAGCTCCACGCCCCACGACGTCACTGTTTGCACTGGTTCAAAATGTCATCATTAACGCCAGCACCAGTGCTAACGCCAGGTAAAATACAGCCCCTTGTGTTTGTGTGTTGTGTTGGACCAGAGTTTTGTGGAATTGACAAATGTATAAGAATAACTTTAAGAAAGCTAATACAATGGCAAATGAAAAGCTGCAAGTAACTTTATTTTATGTTAATGCCATATTAAACCCAATTAAACAATCAAAAATATTAACGAAAATTAGAAAAGAAAAAATAAATATAATACACCTGCAGAAAACCCATCCAAATGACCTGGACCATCAAAAACTAAACTTGGTCCTAATAGACTGTACTATTCCTCATACAAGGGCAAACATAAGAGGGGCGGGGCTGTGTTGATTTTAAACCAAATAGCTTTTGAACAAAGTTTTAAATGTAAAGATAAAGATGGTGAAGTATCTGCTGTGAGAGACAGATGTGAGAGATACTTGTAGAGATAATTGTTTATTCAGTTGCCTCTAGGCTGTGGGGCCAAAAGGGGACATGGGTAATTACAAGTCTAAATTAGGTCGCTTGACCATAGACTAAGAGTTTGTAAGTTTGGGAATTTTTATGAGGGTCAATAAAGAAACATTTGGGAGTGGGTTTCCTTATCTGAAAAGGGGTGTTGTCTCCTTTGAAGGAGCAGATGTTCTGCCATATATAAAGCTATGTTACACTAGAATCGGGGAGATCCTAGATGTGGCCACAGTGGGACTCCCAGACGAACGTTGACTGTCTGTATGTGATGCTGCTCTCTATAATAAACTTCCTTCAATATTCAGAAGCTAGCGTCCACGAGTCTTCTTCTACTGATTGACACACCGACCAACATCTTCAGAAACCACAATGGCAGATTTGTGATGGAATTATTAACAAAGTGTGTTTACTTTGATAAATGTGTACACCCACAGGAAGTGATGTCACCTTCTAGATCATAGATCTGATTGCAAACCACTGAGAGAACCCTTATCTGTGGCGGTGTCTGGAACCTTCACATATATCTCAAACTCAGAGAAATTATAAATTAATACAAATATAAATTTCAATTAATCAATGTCTGGAGGGAGATGAATCCCAGAGTAGGACATGCTAAGGCGAACTATTGCTTGACCTTCTGGAGATTCTCTGCCCTCATACCAAGCTTCTCTGAATGGGCTGGATTAAACATGGCTGAAGTAACCGTTTTCTGGATAAAAATGGATAAAAATTAACTCTGATGAGCCATCAAACATTTTCAGAGAAAAATAAATTTAAACACAGATAAAAGACTGATCTGTTTGACTGAATAACTTGAACATCTGTCTGTTTGATGGGTCTGATCAATGAAACCTGATCAGACCCATCAAACAGACAGACTTAGTGCCTGCGTGAAAGACATAAAAACTTGGATGACTCTTAATTATCTGCTCCTTAACCCTGAAAAAACCGAGGTCATTCTGCTGGGCCCTAAGCACCTGCGAGACTCTTTATCTGACCAGATAGTTTCTCTGGACAATATCACTGTAGCCCCCAGCTCTACTGTAAGAAACCTTGGGGTCCTATTTGACCAAGATCTCTGGTTCAAAGCTCATATAAATCAAGCCTGTAAAACAGCCGACTTTCATCTGCGTAACATCAGCCAAAATGAGAAAAATCCTGCCCAGAGATGATGCTGAAAAACTCATCCATGCATTTGTCACATCCAGATTAGACTATTGTAACGCCCTGCTTACAGCGTGTCCTAAAAGCTCTAGAAGAAGCTTTCAACTGGTTCAAAATGCAGCAGCAAGATTATTATTATTATAACAGGTACTAGAAAAAGAGATCATATTTCACCAGTGTTAGAGTCTCTTCACTGGCTTCTGTTGAGTTTAGAATCAAATTTAAAATCCTCCTCCTGACTTATAAAGCTTTAAACAATATGGCCCCATCGACCTCAAAGATGCAATAGTAGCGTACCATCCAAACAGAGCTCTCCGTTCTCAAAATGCTGGATTATTGTTAGTCCCCAGAGTCTCTAAAAGCACAGTAGGAGGTCGAGCATTTAGCTACCAAGCTCCTATGTTATGGAACCAGCTCCTGTTCATGTTAAAGAGGCCGACACAGTCTCTACATTTAAGACCAGGCTCAAAACGTTCCTCTTTGAAACAGTTTATGGTCAGGCCAGTTAGGAACAGAAATAAAACCCTACAGTTTTAGCTACGCTGCCCTAGGAGCAACTCTGCTGGAGAAGTATGGAGCTGAACACTATCCTCTGGTTCTTCTACTTTACCATCAACAATATTAATATTACTTCAACTGTAGTCTGTTCATTGCTGTTCACATGTTTCTCTCTCTGTTTCAGACACTGCGGCGGCTGTTCCAGTGACGACCCCACCCCCATCTGTCTGGAGGATCGATCTCTACACTGGAGGATCTATGCTCCACCCGCCTGGACAGCTGGATTAGCCACACCTCGTCTGCCTGGACCAACTCCTTCTACTTTAGATGAACCATTCCAATGCTGGAGGATTTCTCTACACTGGGTGGACTGCTCCTCGTCCGCCTGGAGGATCTCTTTAAAGCCACCTCCCTCTTGAGTGGTTCTGGCTCCACAGTCCAAGTGGATGTCAGTCCTAGTTCATCTGCAGCCTGTCCGTCCGTGGGAGTAGGAGTAGGTTCTCCCCGAGGTTTCTACTTTGTCCCGTGGGGTTTTTTGTAGTTTTTCCTCGCCGCGAAGGAGGGTCAAAGGACAGGGGCATTCTGGGACAGTTATCTGAACTGCTTTACCTGTGGCCCATCGAGGCAACTGTTGTTGTGATTTTGGACATTTTTTGGGCATTTTTATAAAAATAAATTGATTTGATTTGATTTGAATTCTAGCATCAAATGCCCTTGCAAATCACACGTACTGCCACCATCACCGCTCGATCAAGAGCCTTTCTGGCTTCTTTAGCTTCGGATCAAGCCGTGGGCTTCAGAGCGGAGGTGCGGGGGGCAGGGGACGTGGGAGAGGCGAGTGAAGCGGGGGGAGAAAGCCGCAGCGCAACTCGTATTTTTCGTGCTGCTTTTGTTGTTAGATTTAGGCATTCTCAAATATAGTTGTCTGTACTCATTATCAGCCCCCATGCAGAAATATGAAGTTTTGAACATGAAATTTAAGCGCATATTTGAATTTGAGTTTCTCCTCAGCCCAGAGATTCACGCCACGGCGCCATCTTGAATTATTTTTTAAAATGAGTTATCAATATAGACAACTCATACCTCTAGAAAAACAACTATAATATTATCCATTTATATACATCTTCCACCTCTAGTTCAGACCTCAAGATATTGGAACATGATCTCTACCTTAATTCTTTACCAATTCCGAATGTTCAAAAAAATGAACCTAATTAGACACAAAAACAAAGCCATGCCCTGTGTTCCTGTGCTCACCTCTCGTGCTGGTGTATCCCAGGGAACTGCTGACCTCGTAATGGCCTCCCTGAACACGAGGTATGAGCAGCATGTTGGACACAGGGCCTAAGCTGTCGTCTGAGGTCAGGCTGCGCTGCTCATCTGCAGACCGCACTGGAGGAGATGCAGCCGCCGTGTTCACATCCACTGAACCCCAACTCTTCCTCGCGCCAGCTTCTCTGTCGCGGCCCATCCTGAAACAATGACAGTGTTGTGTTGTTGGACATGGAGTTTTCATAGTAAAGCAAGTATACTTGTAAAAAAGTGGGATCAAAATAGTGTCAAACCCTAAACCACAACGGTTGGACTAAACCTGGAACATACTGCAGAATGCATTGTGTAAAATTGAAAATAGTAAAGAATACATATTTCTCTAATATTTTACAAATATGTGGGTCTAGTCACTGCTTGTATTGGTGGATTTGCCTATGAGAGACACACGTTGTATATCGTGGTTCACTTTGTGTGTTGAAACTGCAAAGCACATATGATGGTTCTCAAGTTTTTGCTAATTATCAGTCAAACACACAAATGCACGTACATAGATACACGCTAAAAACAAAAATTACATGAGGCTGAGTACAGATGAACCAATTCAGAAAGTGCCACAAGAAAAGTTTACAAAAGGTTTTTTCAAGACGGCAGCATAGATATCCATCTATATTATGAATTCACCCAGGTAAATTCAGCATTTCTGAGTTAGAGCAGATAAATAATGAGCTTGGACTGGAACAAGAAGACCATTTCCGGCTCAGATTCAGGCACTAAACCCGAGGCGCAGGAAACCAGAACCAAATACAAAGGCAGTGGGCGCAAAAATGTACATTGCGCTCGTTGGTATGCACGATCTGCGCGCATACCAACTGGACAACAGAGCCACCGCAGCCGAGAAGGAAATCTCAGATATGACACTGTGTAAAACATGCATTATTGTTAATATTTCAGCGGTGATGGCACGCTGCGAGAGGCCCTGCTTATGCAAATCAACAACCAGAGAAGACACTGGAAACAGCGTTTGGGCTAAAACTTTCTGTTTTTGTCTTTTCAGAAGAGAGAGATGCACAAACTATGGCAACAGCGAAGTACATAGTAATATTTCTGCCTAAACATCAAATGTATAATGCAAAAACAGCAGACCCAACTTTTACACTTACAACCCAAGCTGAAGAGCATCAAACATAAATCATGGCACTCGCAACCATGCAATGGACAGTTGCAGACAAGACGAGTTTCATGTGAAAAAGCGAGTAGCTTTAGCAGCCGAGCGGACGCTGTTGTTGCTGTGCACTGTATCTTTTTGCCATCTGTGAACGTCAATTATGTTCAAGTCTTCTAAATAATGACGACAGTTGAGAATGGATTCTATGGAGAGGTAGTGTGACTGTCTGCAATGCTAAATGTGACTCCAATTAGTTCATGCTGGACACGTGACATGAACGCCACCTACAGCCATGGTGATTCTGGTCGCTAGTGTAAACAAATGTACCCTCCAGAGAGAATCAGCATAAACGGCTCAAATATCAGAACAGTCCTGATCTTTACAGTCAGCTGTGGTTCCGAAATTTACACTACAATGAATTGTACAAAAATGCATCTGCATTTTAAAATGCGAGGTTGGCTTTGTTGTAGCAAGTTAGGTAGAAAATGCTAAATTAAATCGAATTAAAATTTGCGAAAATTATTAGCATTGGTGATTAGCATACAGGTAACGTAACAGGTAACATAACAACCCCAAAAAATCTTTTAACAACGGAAATGTTGCTGGCAAGTCTCTCTCTGAACCTTTCCCTGTGTGCGGTAATAGTGTGAACGAAGTAAACTGTGACTAATTTTGCGCTCATATAAAGACGAAGTACGAAAAAGTAAACACTCGTCACTAGAAACAATATGTCTTGGACCAGCTGCAATTAAACTCTATGTGTGACGTGAGCAAGTAACTTTTTGCATAACTTCTCATTATGATTACATTTTTTATGCAAAGGGGGATTGATGTATTTTAAAGTGTTAATCAGTTTTGCATTTTTACCCCTTCTAAAACATGTCAGCAAAAATACTCCCTTTGTGGGAACTTGTGCATAGACATGATCCATTACTTCCATTATAAACGTTTTTTCAACTGGCCTACAAAGTAGAAATCATGATATCTCATAAGGTCATGGCCAAAAGTGAAATTGAAAGTATTTCTCCCCGAAAAGTACTGCAGTTTTGCTATACAGTACATGTTTGTTTCCTTTGTGTGGGTTGGAACAAGTTTGTTTGTTTTTTTTGTTGTTGTTTTTTTTTTTGACACAATTTCAAACAAAACTCTAAAAATGGGCCAGGCAAAATTATTGGCACCTTTTCAAAATTGAGGATGAATAACTTAACTCAAGGTTACAAGTCCACCTCCCTCTTGAGTGGTTCTGGTTCAGTCCAAGTGGATGTCAGTCCTAGTTCATCTGCAGCCTGTCCGTCCGTGGGAGTAGGATCTCTCCTTCACTGTGGTTCTCCTCAGGTTTATACTTTGTCCCGTGGGGTTTTTTGTAGTTTTTCCTGAAGGAGGGTCAAAGGACAGGGGCATTCTGGGACAGTTATCTGAACTGCTTTGACCTGTGGCCCATCGAGGCAACTGTTGTTGTGATTTTGGGCATTATAAAAATAAATTGATTTGATTTGATTTGATTTGATCCATCTCCAGAGATCTTGATGTTCCTTTGTCCACAGTAAGCAACATAATCTAGAAGTTTGCAACTCATAGCGGTGTAGCTAATCTCCCTGGATGTGGACGGAAAAGAAAACTGATGAAAGGTTGCAACGCAGGATAGTCCGGATGGTGGATGAGCCACAAACAAGTTCCAAAGAAATTCAGTCAGTCCTGCAGGCTCAGGGTGCATCAGTGTCAGCGCCAACTGAACTGAACTGAAATGCTATGGAGGGAGACCCAGGTGGACCCCATTACTGACACCAGACATAAAAAACACTGCAGTTACCCAAATGTATGTGAGTAACCCAAAGTCATTCTGGGAAAACGTCTTGTGGACAAAGGAGACCAAGAGAGAGATTTTTGGTGAAGCACATCAGAATCAGAAAAGGTTTATTGCCATTGTCAGTGAACAAAATTCACAAACTAGGAACTTGCTTCGGCGTAAGGTGCAACATAAAACAATGAATAAAATAGTAGCAAATATATAAAAGAGGCATGTATAAAATTAAGAATAAAATAAAATAGACTGAGACTATATGCAAATGTGGCAGTGCAATTGATATCAGCGCTTATTATATGATTGTTAAAGTGGCAGGTGTTATAAAGTGTTCATGAGTCCAACGGCAGAGGGACAGAAACTGTTCAGGTCCGGATGGACCGTAGCCTCCTGCCCGAGGGGAGGGGCTCAAATAGTCCATGTCCAGGTGAGAAGGGTCAGCTGTGATCCGACCTGCTCGTCCCAGAGTTCTGGAGACGTACAGGTCCTGCAGAGATGATCACCTTCTCAGCAGAGGCACAATGCTGTGCTGCAGTCTGCCCCCTGGCTGTGGCTCCTGTACCACACGGTGATCGAGTCACTTGAGGTCCTGAGTGATGATGGGGCTGAGAGTCCAGACTTCAATCCCATTGAACACCTGGAGAGATATTAAAATTGCTGCTGGGAAAAGGCGCCCCAATATGAGAGCCCTGGAGCAGAGTGTACTGTAAGTGCTTAAGTAAGAGAGAGAGGGAGGAGGAGGAGCGAAGATGAGCTGCAGCTGAACCAGAAAGAGGAGGGAGAGCGAGGGCACAAGAGGCATGAGGGAAGGACACGCTGGACATTTGTCATATAATGAATATTTTTAACTGTAAAAAAAAAAAAAAGTAAGTGTCTTCTGTGAAAGTGATGGTTATTTTGTTTTAACACAGGAACAATGGGAAAACATATGTACTGTATCCCAATGTTTCGAAAATATTCTGTTGAAAAAATTGCGCTATTGCAATGGACACAATCAATGCATATCTTTGGAGACTACTTCTGGCCGCAGAGAAAAGGGCAATCACCAAAAAATGGATGACACAAAACAACCCAACTATTCACAACTTACTTAATAGACATAAGAGAACATTTTTGACAGACTTTGGACAAAATGTGCTGTGATTTAATTGAGTGTGAAAGGGTTTTTTTTCTTTTATTTGTGCTGTCTCTTTGTGTCCTGCGTTTTACGTGCTAAGAAAAGAAAGCTAATAATAACAACAACAACAAATGTAATATGTACTAGATCTGAGACTCACCTGAAATGAGTTGGACGCTGGACTCGTGATGGACCAGGAAGTCGAAACACCTGAGCATCATAAGCGTCGTAGTCCACTTGAATGGGCAGGCTGTTCTCAGGCTCTTTTTGAACACACAGAGCTAAAAATACATACGTTCAACATTATCAAGTATGTTCTGTTTTATATCCTACTCCCAAGTATACCACTCTAACTCACAGTGTTCTTTGTGATTCTTCAATTTGTCCGTGTGAAGCTGAGAAGAAAAAGTTATTCATTTTATAATCATGTTTTTGTTTTTACCATGGGATACAAATAGTCCAGGAGCCGGCTCCCTCCTACATCATTATTTTGATACCTTTTTCTTACTGTTATTTTTCATTATCAAGATCAAGAAATGCTTTTTTGCCATTTGTGCACACAAAAGTTCTCACGTTGGAATTCTTGTGCAGGATTTTCAGAAATTCAAGTAAAAACAGATTTAAAAGTACCTTTGAAAGAAAATCATTCAGTAAATACATTCAGTACATACAGTACACTTCAAGTAGGGCAGTAAAAGCAAGCAGTGAGGCATAACCAATTGCATCAGTCAAAAATGGATATTAATTAAGTATTCCACAGGGTGATGCAGTAGCACTAAACTTCCATATTCTCTAGTGATCAGTCCTTTCTTTTAGCCATCAGTCTCACTGCGGCTGGGTACACACTGTCTGTGGTGTGGGCCCTGATACGATCAAACTGTAAGTGCAGTGTTTGTGTTTGAGGAGAGTGAGACGGGTAGATCCAGTCTTTCATGATCCTTCCTGCTCTTTTCTGACATGGCTGTGTATAGATTGATTCCATAGATGGGAGTTTGGTCCCTACAATCCTCTCTGCAGTTAGTGTAAACCTCGGGCCATTACCAGTTCAATTCTTTTGTTTCAACTCTGCTCCGTTTGGTCCCAGGACCCCCGGCCCGAGGTTTACACTAATAATGAATGAATGAACAAGAGTAAGAAAGGTATCCAAATAATTATATAGGAGGAGGATGGCTCCAGGACTGCTTACTTTGCGTGCTGCCAGTTTAATGCGAGGGGTGAAGGAACTGCAGGCGCCTTGGCTTTTAGATGTGTAAAAGCTGTAGGAGGAAAGAATATTTTGATGACATGTACTAATTTGAGCTTTTTGGTGTCTTCTTCTATTGATTATTCCATGACAATGTTTCAACACCACTTTTACTGTTAGTTACTGTTGCCTTGCCTGTGGTTGATCCAGTGAGGAAGGTTGTAGTCATCTCCCACTCGAGAATCTCCCGGTGTTGGTTTGTTGTGAAGCTACAAAACACTTAGTGATAATAGATTCTGAACATAAATTGACAGTAAAGCATAAGTGTTACCTTAAACAGAGGCACAGCATGTAGAGGCTGCTCTCCCATACAGACCAGGTCCACACCAATACCTGCAGATAACATTTCAGGATGTGACTGCTATAACAGTTGTCTGACAAATAAAAGCCTTCAAGTGCACATGGCAGGTTAGAGTCAACAGATTTCACTCAAACGTAGCAAACATTATATTTCAGATTTAGCTAAAAATAGAATCCAATTTATTTTTACTGTATGGTTGGACATGAGCAGCAAGAGGTAATTCCAGAACTGTTCCCTATCAACCGTAAACAAGGGCCAAAGATCGACTCATTTACACAACAGTGATAACTTATTTTACAAATGCTAATAAAAGACAAAACCTGTGGAAAACTGTAAGAAAATTGTGTTCCTTGTGCATAAATTGTCCCCGGATTTTGGAGGAAATTTTGTATGGAACTCGGCATCAAATGTGTAAAAGAAACTGTTTGGCCTGGACAACACAATTCAAAGTGCAATAAATTGCGACAGAAAAATGTCACAATAAATGACTGGTTGGTAGAGAAACTGTCCCAAAAAATGTGTTCAAGGTATCATTTGTGGAACAAAGTCTGTTAAGTGGTTATTAATCTCTGTGAAGTTGGCCCCCCATCAATCGCACATCCACACAAAAATTATGTCAATCGTTTGTGCTGGTTTGTGCTGCAAAAAGTTTAATTTGTGCTGCTTTACTTATTAACGATTCTTTTATAGGTCAAATTAGAGTCACCCAGCCCCCCAGGACGCTTCAAAAGGCTCTAAAACGGCCCGAAATGGTGTCAATCGTTAGTGACTCGTTTGTGCTGCTTTGTGCTGTGAAGAGTTTCGTTTGTGCTGTTATGATTTTATCAGTAATTGCAATTTATTTTCAGCCAATGACGTGACTCAGCCCCCCAAAGGGTTAAATGGTGCTCTAAAACAGCAAAAGGTTAGATGAATCGACTATGCTTCGTTTGTGCTGTTTTGTGCCGTGCATAATTTTGTTTCTGCCTTCACATTTAAAAACATATATTTATAATTATTTTGCGGCAGTTGTGTGACATAATTTCCAGCCGCTGGTGGCATAGCGTGAGGAAAACTCACAAACAACAGAAGTGCGATGATCACAGACGCTGTAAAGGTATGTATTAGTCACTTATTACTTGCTTTTCATTTATATTTTTATAATTACGTCAGAAGCGATTAGACAATATTACGTGGCCAAACTATGAAAACAGCTACCTACAACTCAGTGGCAGATCTACAGAAAAGTCTTATAACTATTATATTATATTGATAAAACTATAACAGCACAAATGGAACCTTCCTGGGGGGCTGGGTGACTCTAATTTGACCTATAAAGAATCGTTAATATCTCGAAAAGTAAAGCAGCACAAACAAAACTTTTTGCAGCACAATCCAGCACAAACGAAGCACAAACAATTGACATAATTTTTGTGAGGATGTGCGTTTGAAGGGGGGCCAACTTCACGGAGGTTAAATATCGAGACAGGCCTAGTGACAGTTATTGGAAAATCCAATATTTTTCTTGCAACAGTGCAAAACATTCACATTTGCTAAAAGAATATAAAATATTTTACCAAAAGAGCCGTAGAGCAACCCAATAAGCCGCTTGGTTACTCACTGTTGTTAAAGAATAATTCTGAATCAACACTAAGTTTAGTATGAAAACTCTCTCAGGTGTGATGACACAATCTCCAGCTCTACTGATGACTTAGCGATGTGTTCTCCTTTTGAGAACACAGTGCTATTTAGCTCTATAGTTTCACATTTTCTTTACACACTTGACAATTTTTTCTTTTTTCAAATGATTTTTTGGCACACACGCTTTACTAGACAAGACAGGGCAGTGTGAAATAGGGGTGAGACTGGGGAAGGACATGCAGCAATTACTCAGAGCCGGGTCAGAACTCACAAAGCAGCAGTCAGCCAACACGGAGTGCATGTGTGTTATACACTCGGCCACCGAGGGGTACGCAACTTGACTAAAAAAGTATTTAAATATTTAAAAATTAGAGGCAGAATGAGGTAAAAAAATTGACTAGGGATCTTTAGAGAACTGAGCCCTTAATTCATCAGCATTTACATGGTAAATCCTAAATCTGAATAAATCCCATGTTATTTCTGCTCTTGTAGAGCACACGCCCCGCCGGTGCAGCAGACTCACTGGCACTGGTCAGCTTTACTCTCCTCTGCTCTGTATCACTGCACACTCTTCTGTCCAGCACGTAGAACTCTAACCCATGTAAAAATACATCTGTTGCTGCTTTGTTGACTTTAAACGTACGCTTTTGTTAATCATGTTAAGCTCTTCACCAGACTCTGTGCCTTTTTTAAGGATGTGTGCAATAGGGATCAGTGCAATGTAAGGATGTGTGCAATAGGGATCAGTGCAATAGGGATCAGTGCAATGTAAGGATGTGTGCAATAGGGATCAGTGCAATGTAAGGATGTGTGCAATAGGGATAAGTGCAATGTAAGGATGTGTGCAATAGGGATAAGTGCAATAGGGATCAGTGCAATGTAAGGATGTGTGCAATAGGGATCAGTGCAATAGGGATCAGTGCAATGTAAGGATGTGTGCAATAGGGATCAGTGCAATAGGGATCAGTGCAATGTAAGGATGTGTGCAATAGGGATAAGTGCAATAGGGATCAGTGCAATGTAAGGATGTGTGCAATAGGGATTAGTGCAATAGGGATCAGTGCAATGTAAGGATGTGTGCAATAGGGATCAGTGCAATAGGGATCAGTGCAATGTAAGGATGTGTGCAATAGGGATAAGTGCAATAGGGATCAGTGCAATGTAAGGATGTGTGCAATAGGGATAAGTGCAATAGGGATCAGTGCAATGTAAGGATGTGTGCAATAGGGATCAGTGCAATAGGGATCAGTGCAATGTAAGGATGTGTGCAATAGGGATAAGTGCAATAGGGATCAGTGCAATGTAAGGATGTGTGCAATAGGGATAAGTGCAATAGGGATCAGTGCAATGTAAGGATGTGTGCAATAGGGATAAGTGCAATAGGGATCAGTGCAATGTAAGGATGTGTGCAATAGGGATAAGTGCAATAGGGATCAGTGCAATGTAAGGATGTGTGCAATAGGGATAAGTGCAATAGGGATCAGTGCAATGTAAGGATGTGTGCAATAGGGATAAGTGCAATAGGGATCAGTGCAATGTAAGGATGTGTGCAATAGGGATAAGTGCAATAGGTATCAGTGCAATGTAAGGGTGTGTGCAATAGGGATAAGTGCAATAGGGATCAGTGCAATGTAAGGGTATGTGCAATACAGATAAGTGCAAAAGAGATTAGTGTGATGTAAAGGTGTGTGCAATAGGGATTAGTGCAATGTAAGGGTGTGTGCAATAGGGATCCGTGCAATGTAAGGATGTGTGCAGTAGAGATTAGTGTAATGTAAGGGTGTGTGCAATAGGGATTAGTGCAATGTAAGGGTGTGTGCAATAGGGATTAGTGCAATGTAAGGGTGTGTGCAATAGGGATCTGTGCAATGAAGAGTGTGAGTGAAATAGGGATCAGTGCAATGTAAGGATTAGTGCAATAGGGATCCGTGCAATAGACACTGCAGTAGAGGGGCTTGTGCAATGCAATGTGGTCTAACCTGTTGTCTGTGACTTTTCAACTTGTTTATTGTTGAATGTTTGGAGTTGTGCTAACATGACAAAACTTTGTTTTCCAGATTTCCTTGCTTTCCTGTCTCTGTCTAACTGAAGTGTACCGTGTGTATGTTCTTATCTTTCTGTGACCTGCAGGGGGTCTGCAGATGGAAATTAGCTTTAGGCTATAATCTAACATATTTACATTTGTTTAAATGTTCATTAATATGCATTGTTACTCCTTTTCCTTAATAAATAAATAAATAACCTTTGCTTTGGTTTTCAGTTAACAGTTTGAGGCAGATTCACGTCCTCTCTGTCTGGTCCAGACACAGCCCACCAGAGCATGTGGACCCCCTATGGTTTTGACCCTAAACAATTGCTTTGTTTATGCCAGTGGTTCTCAAAGTGGGGGTCGTGAACCCCAGGGGGGTCGCGAGGGATGAGCTGGGGGTTACGAGATGATGTCAAGATCTAATCTGTATAAATATGACATGTATTTGCTCTATTTTTCAAATTAAAAACATTGTCTTTTAGAGAAATAGGGTCTAATAAGCAATAATCTATTCAAATAACCAATTAAACCTGATTTAACATACTTAAAATTATTTTTCATTTCACTTTGGGGGTCCCCGAGTCGGTTACATGGCTATTTTGGGGGTCCCGGCCCGAAAAATTTGGGAAACCCTGGTCTATGCCACGGGACGGCCTTGACCACAAGGGCTATCCCTCCAAATGTCATGACTAATTACAAAAACATGAAAATATGCATTTAAAAACATCAAATATATGCTTTTTTTTAAACACAATATATATGTGACAGGAGAAAAAACACTTCTATGTATGTTTTTTGAGGTGCACAAATGCTAAAAATGTATTATGTAGACTGTGGCATAACTGGCAGACCATACTGTAAAAATAATTTTGAGGTTAGAGCGATTTGTGGAGTCAGATATTACCATTGTCAATCATCCTTTGCTTGGTGAGGATCATGAGCAGGCGGTCCACCTCGAACACTCCCACCCCCGGGGTGATCACCACCGACATCTGTCCCGTCCGGTCGAAGTTACGGTTGATGTAGTGCTTGTCAAACACTGAGCAACAAACAGTCCAATGTTAGTTACACACTGCAAATCAAGAGACATAACAGACTTTTAAATACCTTTGTGCAACTGTACATTAGCATTGGATGTTTTCTTAATCATTTATAGCCACGTTTCAACCCTAACCCTAACCCTGGCCTCCCAAACAGGTTTGTGTTAGTGCTTTCTGTTAATGGTGGTATGCATTTCCATGTTTAGGTCATGAAGTTCATGACGCAAGCTCTATGCAGTGAGCAACTGCCGTCACCCAAATATAAATATATATAATAAATATATATAATATATAAATAAAGCCTAAAATGTGCTTGAACTATGCAGCAACAATATGTGTTGCTGTGAGACGTGGCTAACCCTAGAATAAACAAGACAACTACCAGTTTATTGTCAGCTTTTTCTGCATTTGTTTCACTTTTCCACAAAGCCTCTACATCGTTTTATCACGTCTCTTAATGTAACCCCTAACCCTAATTGGCATTATGCCCTACAAATATAACATATTTGATCTTAATGCGAGTGCTGTGCAAGGATAAACAAGAAACAGCTGATGCTAATGTGTGCTAGCTTTGTTTTGCTAAGGATGTGGGATCAACCTAAAAGCTTCCATAATTGGAAACACTCTCTTATCCAATCATGCTCTAAAGCATTCCGGGAGCAAAACGCTTTGGAAGCTAGTCCAGTTTGGATCGCTTAAAAAAGACTGCTACTGTTCCCTTTAGACAGTGGACACACTTTTGGACAGTACTAAGCCACTCCAAGTGAACCAGTCGAAACATGGCTAAAATGGGGCAAAGCATTATTGTAAAGCAATCTTTCTTTTAATTTTTCATTTGAACACTGAAGCAATTTGAGTTTTAGTCACACTACAATTTTGAAATCATACCAAACTTGGGCTCGTCTGTGTCATGTAGTGTACGGGGGTTAAGAGCTGCAATCACCTGCTCATGATGAGCTCACAATGAGTAAATGGTAAATGGTCATATATTTATATAGCACTTTTCCACCTTTGAAGCAAAGTGCTTTACATTAAGGAACCATTTACTCATTCAGAAAGTGTCAGCAGTCACCTCCAGTCTCTCGCTCTAAAACCTACAAATCAAGTTAGAAATCTGGGGGTAATAATGGACTCAGACTTGAACTTTGACATCAATTCAATAACACCTACAGCCTTTTATCACCTAAAAAACAAACCAAAATTAAAGGTATAGTGTCTAAACCAGACTTGCAGAGACTTATCCATGCATTTGTCTCGAGTAGGTTGGACGACTACTAGACAACGGCTGCTCACTGGCCTCTCCAAACGAGCTGTAAAACAGCTGCAGTAAATCCAGAACGCTGCTGCTCGGGTCCTGACTAGAACCAGGATGTATGTTCTAACAATGTTCTGTCATCAAAAACACACCTGGGGTTACATTTGCTGTATGAATTCTGAGTTCACTAACTCTTGAAAATTCATCTGGCCCGGCTGCCATGGTTGGGGCTGCACTGGCCACTGTGTGCCAGACCAATTAGAGTGCAGCATTGTGGTTTGGGGGGAGGTCAAATAGACGAACCTTAACAAACGTGGCGGCTCCAACCGATGTAGTTTGGCCTAATTTAGTACATTTACAGCCTATTTTGTTTTGGAAAACATGCACATAGAAGCACTGTGCATTTGAGGCATCTCTTAACTAGATTTAATAACAGTTTGATTTCTTGGCTCGTTCCAGTGTTGCGACACTTCGACCAATCAGCAGCAAATGTTTGTCATGACGTTATGCATTTTCCCGACGGCTTTCGACGAGACATTCCAGATTGATAATTATGTAGAACTCAATTCACTGATACACATATCAACCTGGCATGAGCCAAATTAAGCTTAAAGCCAGGTTGACAATGACTTTTGGATAAAAGTCGAAATGTCTCGATCTTTAAACAGCGTCCGGATGACAACCTCTGAAACCCTTTCTACGATGGACCACACCTGGACGAATGAGGGTTTACATCGACGAATTCTGGAGAATTTTGGGCAAGGTACCTTAGATCTGGTACGGGAGCTTGAGAATACAGCCAGGAAATTAGCCGACAATAGAAATCACCTCCGGTTTAACTTGAGATGTAGACAGAGTAACATAATTCCGAGGAGCCTACAGATCAAATCCCCAGTTAAAGGACACAGAGCAGAGAAGATTTGGAGAAGAAACCTGATGCAGATGCTTAGTGAAAGAATTAGGGAGAACAACACCAAAATAGATAAACTGAGGTACAGAATGGAAATTATTCAGAAGGAACTTACGAACATGGTCCCTGAAGATATCCTCAGAAGAGTGTTAGATTTTACTCAGATTGCACAGGGAGCACAGCACAAGAAAAGTAAGGAACGACAAATCAAGAAGTTCTCCTCACTTTTGGAAAGGATCAACACTAGTAAAGATCAGCACAACAGGAGGTTAGGGACAGCCCAAGGTGAGACAAGTATTAACAGGAATAGCTGGATCAAAAACCTTTCAGACCGCATCCTGACTCAGGCAGAAATAGATGTCCTTTCCAAAGGACTCAATTTCTCGGTCACCTCCAACCATATCCCAACAACAGATTACATCACAGCCACAGAGACAGCCATCAGAAACAACAAATTGAATGATGCCGAGGCAGCAGACCTCAGGATGCGGGTCACCGCCACCCTGAAAAGTGCCAAACCACCCCCTTCTAACATCACACCAGAAGAGAGGAAGGCATTTTCAGCTTTACAAAAGGACCATACCATAAACATCTTACCAGCTGACAAAGGACGCTGCACAGTGATCTTGAACACAGCGGACTATGAGTCCAAAGTCAACAGTCTCCTTGAGGACACCTCCACATATGAAAGACTGAAAAGGGACCCCACGAGTAGCTACAAGAAGAAGGTTATAGACTGTCTACAGAAGCTTGAGAAGGAGGAGGTGATGGACCGGCCTCTGTACTACAGACTGTATCCTGGTGAAGCCATTCCATGTATTTATGGCCTCCCCAAAATCCACAAAGAGAATGTCCCATTGAGACCCATTGTGTGTAGCACGGACTCCATCACATACAATGTAGCTAAACACTTGACCGCCATCTTGGCTCCATTGGTGGGGAACTCAGAACATCATGTGGAAAACACACAGCACTTTGTGAGCAAAGTGAGACACCTCCGAATGGACCCAGATGACGTTATGGTCTCGTATGATGTGGTGTCCCTTTTCACTTGTATTCCAACCTCGGAGGCAGTGGCAGCAGTGAGGATGCGACTGCAGGAGGACTCAACCCTACCGGAAAGGACCAAACTCACACCTGAACACATCTGCCAATTATTGGACATCTGCCTTAACACAACTTACTTCCAATTCAGGGGACATTTTTACAGACAGATCCACGGCTGTGCTATGGGCTCTCCAGTCTCACCGATCGTAGCCAACCTATACATGGAACACTTTGAGAAGAAGGCTCTGACCTCCTTCCTGGGCACACCTCCGAGCCTCTGGCTGCGTTACGTGGATGATACCTTTGTGATAATCAAGAAACAAGCGCTGGAAACGTTCTCTGAGCATATCAATGGGTTGGATGTATACATTAAGTTCACCCGAGAAGATGCTAAGGACAACCGGTTGGCGTTTCTTGATTGCTCCACAATCAGAGAGGAGGAAGGCAGCCTTCAGACAGAAGTATACAGGAAACCCACCCACACAGATCAGTACTTATTGTTCGATTCTAACCACCCACTGCAGCACAAGTTGGGAGTGATTAGGACATTGCAACATAGAGCCCATGAAGTACCCACCAGCTCTGAGGGGAGAAAGAAGGAGGAAGAACACGTCCAACGTGCCCTCTCAGCTTGTGGATATCCCAACTGGGCCTTTAACAAAGTCAGAAGAGCCAAGAAACAGGACAGAAAGGATAAAGACCCCAGCAGAAGGGGGGTCTCTATCCCTTATGTCTCGGGCCTGTCTGAGAAGTTTCAAAGGATTTTTAGACAACACGACATCCCTGTTTATTTCAAACCTGGCAACACACTTAAACAGAAACTGGTCCACCCAAAAGACAAGAGGCCGACAGAGAAACAGAGCAATGTAGTTTATTCGATAGAGTGCAGTGAGGACAGTTGTAAAGAACGTTACATAGGAGAAACAAAACAGCCATTGCACAAAAGGCTGTACCAACACAGAAGATCTACCTCCACAGGACCGCAGAGTGCAGTCCATCTGCACCTAAAAGCTACAAATCACTCGTTTGAGGACAGTGAGGTGAAGATTTTGAGCAGAGAGAAGAACTGGTTTGAAAGAGGAGTAAAGGAGGCCATTTTTGTAAAAAGAGAAAATCCTTCTCTAAACAGGAATGGGGGCTTAAGATTTAATTTAGCCAAAATTTATGACAGCCTCCTAACACCAGATCAATAGACCAGTCAAATGGTAATGAGGTTATCAGCAGTGAGGAGGGAGCAACAGCCAGCTATCAATAGAACAATAGACCTTAGCCACAGGTGAAACTAGGTGAGGCCAACTATTAATCAAACAAGACAGACCAATTAATCAAGTCCCAGGTGACAAACAAACAATTTTCTAACAAAGACAGGTATTCAGTGACTCCTCATTGGGGGCAGGACTCCCACTACTTAGAGTAGCATATAAGCCTAAGTTCCCATACCAGCTCTCTGATTGACAATGACTTTTGGATAAAAGTCGAAACGTCTCGATCTTTAAACAGCGTCCGGATGACAACCCCTGAAACCCTTTCTACATTAAAGCCAGATGTCCACTGGACTATTTTGGCCATCAGCAACGGAAAAAATTTGAGTAGTAGCTCAAAATCGTGGCTCATACTGAGACGGGGCCTAAGACTACACTTAAAACGTCGTATGACCACAGATGAACTGCGACTGATATCAAACATGCTTTTGGAATCTGGATCGCAGAGTGAGCCCTCCTGTCGCTGCGTCTACGATCAACACAGAGCCTAGAGTCTGATATTCGCTCAGACTTCTGTCTTAGCCACGACTGACCGTGATTCATCGCATAATGTGCTCTGTCTAACAACTTTTTAATCACGTCTTGTACTGTGACATCCATAAATCAAGATGGAAAAATAGTACAGTGGATAGACAGGTAAGTTGTCTGAATTTTTTTCTAAAGACAAATTTGAAGCATGGTGTCAAAACTATGTGGAAAGGGCTTTAAAAACACAATTTCATTGTAGAGTTGAAATGTAGCATTTAGACATGTCGGGACGGATACAACCTCACTAAATCAGATGGTTTTTCATACTGGCCATCATCAAGCGTCAGCTTTTCTTTGCTCTTTTTACCATATAGATCTTGTAAGAATAATCCTAAAGACTTTATTTCATTGCAGTCGTACATATTTTTTCACCAAAGTTTAGAACAAAGCAAAATACAAAGCATTACAAAAGTGCATTTTTCTCCACATTTTGTCTCAAAATGCCTGATTCTGATGGAAACTACAGGTTTTCAATTTTCTATAAAAAGGAACAGAGCAGTGTGCAATAGTAATTATTTTTCTCAGTGAAAGTAGGAGAGGCGTTTGGGTGCAGACCTTAATCCAGAGTCGCCTCCCCGCAGACCTTAACCAGGAGGTGCCCACGTGACCTGTACCTTAATCCAGAGACCACATGTGTCAAAAAGAACCAATATCAACACGCATGACACGCTAAGTTTTTCATTCAATCATTCCTCTTTTCGTTAATTTATAACTACTACTTCTGTCCTTTTTTGATGAAAAAATATTGCAAATTAGGGAATCTATTGTAGTGTCTCCCTGTGATGATTCCACTGTCATCCCTGTGTGCACTGCTGTTTTTGATGAGTTTATGCCTGTATCTCTTGATGAATTGTCCAAAGTTGTACAGCACTTAAGACCCTCTAATTGTCCACTGGATGTTGTTCCTGCATGTTTTCTGAAACGTGTTTTTCTCTGTTGTCAGGCCTTATTTTCTGAATGTTTTAAATGCCTCACTTTTATCTGGACGTGTTCCAGACACTTTTAAATAGGCTGTAGTTCAGCCACTTCTCAAGAAGCCAAGCCTGGATCCTAATAGTCTGGCAAACTACAGGCCCATTTCAAAACTGCCATTCTTGGCTAAAGTCCTTGAGAAAATTGTCTACAATCAATTGCAGTCACATTTGGACTCTAATGGCATTTTTGAAAAATTTCAATCAGGTTTTAAAACGCTTCATAGTACCGAAACGGTACTACTACTACGGGTTTTAAATGTTCTTCTTTTAACTGTTGACTCTGGTTGTTCTGTGATCTTAGTTCTTTTGGATCTGTCAGCAGCCTTTGATACTGTTGATCACTGTATTTTATTGTCTCGTTTGGAGCAATTTGCAGGCTTCAAAGGCACAGCACTAAACTGGTTTGGCTCTTACCTTAGAGGCAGGTGTTTTTCTGTTCATCTTGGGCCCCACAAATCAACCTCAGCACCACTTCACTACGGGGTTCCACAAGGATCGGTGTTAGGCCCTGCCCTTTTTTCCCTTTATATGCTGCCACTAGGCTCCATTCTTAAAAAACACAATATTGCCTTTCATTGACCTGCAATGTTAAATTGTCTGCAGGAAGTGAAAACGTGGCTAGGCCAAAACGTTTTGATTCTCAATGAAAAGAAAACTGAAATAGTTGTTTTTAGGATTTGTCTGTCTTAAACAATTTACTTATATTAGTGCTTTTAAGAAAAAAGCACTAGCCAAGCAGTAGCAGTTATCAACGGAAAAAATGCTCAGAACGAGACTGGCGATGATTTAAGGACTTAAAACAGCAGAAGATTTACGGCTAAACGACGTATGAAATCTGAGAAGTGATGTACGAAATCAGAGAGAGAGCATTCCTCAAAACAGCGTGAATGCAGCTGAATGCAACTTCAGGTTTGTTTCAGGTTGGTGTCCTGAATTGGCTGAACACTAATGAAGAGTCAGGAAAATTTGCACACCTCTAAATATCGTGCCTCGGTACATTCTGACAGAGAGGTAAATAGTGACAAGAGAAGCCAAAAATATTATTATCGCAACGCCGTCCACCCAACCAGATGTCGGCCATATTGAATCCAAATTCGCTTAACATGACTCAGCAGTTTTTTTAAACCTCATACTTTTACAAACTCCTCATCACTACCTAAGTGATGGGCAAATTGAAACGGGTTTTCCAACACAGTTTCGAAGCCCCGAAGCGCATGCACTTCAAAACACTGCTCCGAAACACGATTCAAAGCGCTTGTCACGTGACCTAGATGGTTCATGAAGCTGTCACGTGACTCAGACGGTTCATGAAGCGCTGTTGTTTCACAGGTGTTTCAATTGGGGGGGCTTTCGTTTCGAGCCTGGGTTCATTGACAGGGCTTCAAACGAACCACAGCGATCGGTTTCAAACCCACAACTCCACAAAGTCTTAACCTGCTGCTGCAAAATTTGAAAAAAGTGCGCTTCAAAGCAGATTTATATATGGGGAGCAAAAAATGTAGTTTTCTGAAATGTTTTGAAATTTTTCAAAAAATTCTATTTTGGCCCCCCGATCAAAAAAGCCAATCAAACTGATGTTATATTTCTTACAAAGCTGTACTAATGACAGAAATGTCCCATTTTATTGCAAAATGTCTAAAATTTGCATATTTTTTTACAACATACTTTTATGAACTCCTCCTCGGGCGTAACCCCAGGCTCAGACCGCATACAGTCCAGATCCGGTGCAGTGACCGGTGCGGTGGTGCTGACGGAGGGGATCCGGCGCGCCGGATTTTTTCCATTGGATTTAATTTTTGCCGGAGCACCGGAGCCCACCAAACGTCTTTTCCGTGAACTTGTCAAAATAAGACGAGACAAACAGAAAATCCTATGCGCGCCAGTGAAATGGATCCGTCTGGTTTTCAAAAACCAATGTGTTCACAGAGTCACATGGGACGGCGCAGCACACTGGGGATATGGGGGTTATGTGTGCTGTGCCTCATCAAATCTGTTATTGGAGAAGCTAAGGAGGATAATACGAGGATAGCATGAAAAAGGAACATGCCTGGCACTAAATAGAAGTAGTTCTCGAAGTACTTTGTCTAGTGGATGGTGAGTTTGTGTACTTATAATCTTAACTAATAACTTGGTTATCGCATGAACTCTGAAACTGAGCGTGAACCCCCATGAACTCGTGGACTCGTGTTATCGGCGGTCACAGCAACAGCACTGCAGCGTTGCGCGCTCCGTGTGAGCGGTACACTGCAACGAAACCACTCCGACACAGCAACCGGAGCTGGACTGCGTGCTGTGGGAGCCCGGAGTGAGCTCAACCAAATTGAAATTTGGTGAAAATCATTCTGAGAAGTGGGGCACCAAAAGTTATCAAAATCTTTTGGATAAGCATTACGGTTTCCTTGCAGCAAAGCAGCAAAGTTGCACAGAATTTTACAAATGACAGAAACATCCTATGTTATTCCAATGGGAAAATGGATAAAGCTCTCAAGTTTACACTACACACTTTTATGAACTCCTCTCCGGGCGTAAGCCCGACCATCCTGAAATTTGGTGAAAATCATCTTGATGTGTGGGGCAGCAGAAGTTATCAAAAACTTTTAGGAAAAGCGCTACGGTGTCTGTGCTGCAAAGCCGCAAACTTAGCCCAGAATATTACAGCGTTAGCAACATTTTGTGTGGGTAACAAAAATTTTGTTTCTCTAAAATGTCTGAAATTTTCCACAATATTCAGTTTTCGTCTCCCAATCAAAAAAACCCCAATGAGACCCAAGAGTTATTTTTTAGGGCGTAGCCATAGCAACGATGGAAAGCCCCAATGTTACCTCTATAGGAAAATCGCTAAATCTCCTATTTGGGAGTTTGCCCAAATAAGCTCAAACTTGGTGAAAATTATTTCAGTGAAATATAATGTGTGCAAAGAGAAGTAGGAGGCGCGATAGCGCCATGGATTCGGCAGCAGGTGTTATATCAGGAGGGAAATTGGGGCGCGTAAGCTACAGTCGTATGAAAAAGTTTGGGTACCCCTGATCATTTTCAAGATTTTTCTTTGAAAATCATGGGTTGTTCGGATCAGCAATTTCAGCTGAATATATCATATAGCAGACAAACACAGTGATATTTGAGAAGTGAAATGAAGTTTATAGGATTTACAGAAAGTGTGCAATAATTACTTAAACAAAAGTAGGCAGGTGCATAAATTTGGGCACTCTTTTTGGCCCGAGCCAGTAAACTGGCGAGGGACATTGTTCTTCGTCCGTTTCTTACTTATTATTACGCCCTGTTTTCTTACTCTTCGCGGCCCTTTTTGACCCAGTAAACATGCACGAAAAGTCTTCAATGGGGGTATAGTCGCGATTGGCCCGAAAATTTCAGATTTCATACGCCTGAGAACGTCCGACCCGAACCGAACGAGCAGCACCGCCCGAATCGACCCCTATGGGAAATGGGACGAGCAAATTTTGCCCGACGCGCACCTAAACTCGAGCAGTGATAGAGAACAGTGAACCGAGCAAAACATGACATTGAGCGCCCTCGGACCAAGTGCACGGTGGCCATATTGACGGAAGTCGCCACGCCAGTTTGACTTTTTTTGACGGAGAACTTGACTAGGGCTTTTGCCACACGTGGGTCTGGCACACGTTTATGCGATCGACACATTGAAATTCAATAGTTATCCACTTTTATTCGATATCTCAAATGGTCTCTGCCGGCTCACCATCGCTAACGCCTTCGTTTCCAGTTTTTCCGATCGCATGTCACGGCTACACGCTTGGACTGAGAGAGCTGTAATTTCAGTCACGAGTGCGTAATTATGATCTGAATATAATGCATTAATAAAAATAAATAAAAAGTACTCGCTAGCGCCCCCTACCTATTAAGTCAAACATAGACTTTGTCCGATTTGGACGAAACTTGGGGAATATGTCCAGTGCAGGGCGCCATGAAAAAAACTGAATTAGTGATATGGTGCATTTATCACCGTTGTCCACCAGGGGCGCAAAAGAGTACTCACAAAATCATTTCAATAGCTGCTGCACGCACATGCATACTCCGATCGACATGAAATTTGAAACACTCGTAAACGTAAAGCTGCTTAATCCATTTATATGCGCACAATAACAATCAACCCTACGGCGCCACCTGTAGGAATGCACTAAATTACAATGGGGAAAAAAACACATTACTTTGACTTTTATTAGTGAAAATTTGCAGACAATTCCTAGACGGCCTCCTGATCAGAAAAGTCAATGAGACCCATGGCCTATTTTTCACACTTTTGCCTCTAGAGGCCTCCAGAGCTCCCATTCATTGTCTATGGGACTCAGACTGTCTTCACACAAGGCTGCAATAAAAACAACTAAAAACCTGTAGGACAGTCACCAAACTCAATATAGTGACTCCTTTTAAGAGACATTAATGGGTCATAACCGTATTTTTCCTGAAACTAATAAACAGCCTCTACAGCGCCACCTTTTGGGTGAGGCCTATGGAGAGGGAGATACATTTACTTTGGAGAAAGCCCATAAAATTTGGCAAAGTGATAGTACACATAAAAAGCACCCTAAAACATAATTGGTGCTCAGTCGTCAGACCAACGACAAGGCGGCCATATTGATTTTAATTTTAAACGCCACTTTAAGTTTTCGTTTTCCATTGAGAACTTGTCCTAGGGTTTTGGGCCTAGATCAGTCTAACATACACGTTCCTGATCAGGACGCATTGAAATTCAATAAAAAACAATTTTTGGAGATATCTCGTAGGGTTTGTGCGTGACTTCCTGTCAAAATATCGGCCATCATTTCCTGTTTTTGTGCTTATCCCTCAGAGGTACTTGGACTGTGCCTACAGAGCCCAAATTGCCACCAATGATGGAAAATTGAATATTACACAAAATAGACCAGGGAGCATAGGACCACTAATAACTATAGCGCCCCCTACAGTTCACTTAAAAGTGTCCAGATTGTCCGATTGACACCGAATCTTGGGACATGATTCATTGCTATATAAGATGCAAAAAAGTCAATGAGACCCATGGCCTATTTTTCACACTTTTGCCTCTAGGGCCCTCCAGAGCTCCCATTCATTGTCTATGGGAGTCAGACTGTCTTCACACTAAGATGCAGCAAAAACCCACTAAGCAGTGAGTAACAGCCACCAAACTTAATACAATGTCTACATATAAGAGACATTAATGGTTCATAACCATATTTTACATGCAAGTCAAATACAGCCTCTACAGCGCCACCTGTTGTGTCAGGCCTATGGAAAGGGAGATGCATTTAGTTTGGAGGAGGCCTATGAAATTTGGCACGGTGATAGTACACATAAAGACGACCCTAAAACATAATTTGTGCGCCGTGATCCGACAAACGGCAAGGCGGCCATATTGATTTTAATTTTAGACGCCACTTTAAGGTTTTTTTTACATTGCAAAAGGATCCTAGGTTTTTGGGCTAAGATCAGTCTTACATACACGCTCCTGATCAGGACGCATTGAAATTTTATAATAAACCACATTTTTGGCCTGTCTCATTCGGTTTAGTCATGACTTCCTGTCAGAATTCGCCTTCACTTCCTGTATCTTAAACTTATTCTCCAAGCCACAGGCATTGCCGTACAGAGCACAAACTGTAACCACAGATGTGGAATCAAATATTAAACAGAACAGACTCAGGAGCACATGAACACTTTTCACTATAGCGCCCCCTGCTGGTCATGTAAAAGTACCAACATTATCGGATTTCCACGAAATCTTGGAATCTGATTTTAAGTGTCAAAAGCTGCAAATAAGTCAATTACATCCATGTCCTATTTTGGATCGTTTGGCCTGGGGGGGGCACGCATATTCCCCATGCATTTCCTATGAGACATGGCACAAGTCTATGGAGAGGCCAAAATTATTTCCAGCAAAGTCAGTGAAACTCGGCAGACGCATTATTTAGAGCATTCTGATCGAAAAAGTCAATTACATCGAAGCCGTGTTTTGAGCGGTTTCGTCACTTCTGGAGAGCAGCGCCCGCCAATGCACTTCTATAGGGACGTCTCCCGGTGTGAGCGGGGGGAGGGGGGGTCACGGGGGCCTGGGTGACGCTCAGAGGAGGAGGACGGTGCACCGGGGCGGTTTTGGACCGTCCGAGGCCGCGTGGGAAGGCGGTCGCGCAGCGGCTAGGTTACCATCGCCGCCATGCTTTAATTTTTAATTGATTTTAATACCTTTAGCACTAATTATTGGAACACAAAATTTGTTTGGTAAGCTCACTGACCCTTGACCGACATACACGGGTGAAGCCAATCATCATCAATCAATCAGAAAGGGTATTTAAGGCAGCCGGTTACAAGTTGTTCTCCTCTTTGCATCTTCTCAGTAGAATGGCAACATGGGAGCCTCAAGACAACTGTCAAATGACCTGAAAACAAAGATTGTTCAACATCATGGTTTAGGGGAAGGATACAAAAAGCTGCTCAGAGATTTGAGGTCTCAGTTTCACTGTGAGGAACATAGTGAGGAAATGGAAGACCACAGACACAGCTCTAGATAACGCCCGGAGTGGTAGGCCAAGAAAAGTCTCAGATAAGCAGAGGCGAAGGATGGAGAGAACAAGTCAAACTCAACCCACAGACAGCTCCACAGACATACAACATGATCTTGCTGCAGATGGGGTCACTGTGCATCGATCAGCACACTTTTCACCAGGAGATGCTGTATGGGAGAGTAATGCGAAAGAAGCCTTTTCTGCGCACATGCCACAAACAGAGTCGCTTGAGGTATGCTAAAGCATATTTGGACAAGCCAGCTTCATTTTGGAATAAGGTGCTGTGGACTGATGAAACTAAAATTGAGTTATTTGGCCATAACAAGGGGCGGTATGCATGGCGGAAGAAGAGGTGGTGGTGGTTCCATCATGCTGTGGGCCTGTATGGCCAGTGCAGGGACTGGAAATCTTGTTAAAGTTGACGGTCGCATTAAAAAAATGGAGTCTGAAAGGGCTATTAATAGCATATCCACACAATCAGGGGATATTACAAATGATCCACAAGATATAAACAATGCGTTTAAAGAATTCTATAAATCACTGTATAGGTCAGAATGCTCCCCCTCTCCTATAGATAGAGATGCCTTTCTTAACCATCTTCAATTTCAATGTATCACAGAGGAGACCAAGGAGGATTTAGATGGCGACATCACTGAACAAGAGTTACTACAAGCCATTAAAAGCATTAATTCGGGTAAAGCTCCGGGTCCTGATGGCCTGCCAATAGAATTTTACAAAACCTTTCAGAATCAATTAGTAACTCCACTTTTGAATATGTTTAAGGAGTCTGTAAACAATGGTATTTTACCTTCAACCTTAAGACTGGCAACAATAATCCTTATCCTAAAACCCAATAAAAAACCTACTGACTGCTCCTCCTATAGACCCATTAGTCTCATGGGGGTCGACACAAAGATATTGTGCAAGGCTCTTGCTAAACGATTAGACCCACACATTTCTTATTTGGTGCATAATGATCAGAATGGATTCGTACAAAATCGTCAAGGATTCCATAATATCAGAAGAGTCCTGAATATAATTCATTGTAAAAATAATATAAAAAATGCAGCACTTTTATCTCTCGATGCAAGACAGGCATTTGATAGAATTGAGTGGCCTTACCTATTTAATGTACTACAGAGATATGGATTTGGGGTGAAATTTCTAAAATGGATAGAATTGTTGTACACCAGCCCTACGGCTCGTGTAATGACAAATAATAATTTATCAAGTCAGATAACATTAGAAAGATCAACCAGGCAAGGCTGTCCCCTTTCCCCGTTGCTGTTTATTTTGGCCATCGAGCCCCTTGCTATGTCAATTAGGTCAGAGGCAAATATATCCGGAATAACTATCGGAGATTATGAACATAGAATATCGTTGTATGCAGACGACGTCATTCTTTTTCTGTCAAACTTATCAACTAGCATTCCAATTATATTACAGCTGATTGATACATTTGGTAAATTCTCCGGATACAGTATTAATAACTCAAAATCCTCCATACTCTTTTTGAACAAAGAAGAAAGGACCAATCCAATCATACACACGCCTTTCTTTAATGCGAAGGAGGGTTTTACCTACCTTGGAATTAAGATTACTCCCCAAATAGATACAATAATTAGAGAAAATTATGACCCATTGATGAATGAAGTACGGGACTCCCTGGAAAGATGGACAACAATGCCTCTGTCAATGATAGGTCGAATTAACTTGATTAAGATGACCATTTTACCGAAGTTTTTATATTTATTTCAATCCCTTCCACTCTCACTGCCGAGGTCCTTTTTTAAAGAAATCAATAGTATGTTCTGCAGATTCATCTGGAATAACAGAAAACCTAGACTTAGATTGAAATTACTTTATTTACCGTATGATAGGGGTGGCTTACAGATGCCTAATTTTCAGTGGTATTACTGGTCGGCTCAGCTTCGCAGCGCTATGTTTTACTTTTTCACACAATCCCCCCCAGCGTGGGTCTCTATTGAACACTCTTCATCTAAGCTTCCATTGAGCCTGTATCTTTATTCTGCAGATACCAAGACATTACTGAAGAGAACAACAAATCCTTTTCTTAAAAACACTATTGATATCTGGTTCAGGGCTCATAAACATATAGGTGACACGCCTCCCATTTCTCAATTCTCTCCCATTTGGGGTAACGCACGATTCACTCCGGGTACGGCAGACGGCGGCTTTAGAAACTGGGTGGACCAAGGTCTGCAGAAAATTGGAGATTTGTATGATCAAGGTAATCTATTATCATTTAATAATATTTGTTTGAAATACTCTGTCCCCCAAAAACATTTTTTTAAATATCTACAATTAAGACACTTCATCTCATCGAAGCATTGCGATGTTGTACATGAGCCGCCGTTGTCCTGTTTGGAGGGAATTGTCATGAAACACCTGCACTCTAGAAAGCAAATTTCTATATTATATGCCACACTTGTCTCATGTGACAAGGAATCCAGCATTGATAGAATGCGAGCGTGGAGTTCTGACATTAGGGAGGGTATTGATGAAGCTGAGTGGGCAGCAGCCTGTTTGAGAGCTCAAACACATACTATCAACACAAGACTGAAATTACTACAGCATAAGTGGTTAATGAGGACATACATAACCCCGGAGAAACTTAACAAATGGTCCCCAGACATCCCAGATACTTGTGTCAAATGTTTGACTGAGAAAGGTACCTTAATTCACTGTGTATGGGAGTGTCCTAAACTAGTAGCTTTTTGGAAGATGGTTGTTAGTACATTAAGTAACATTGTTGGTATCCAAGTACCCTGTCTGGCAAAGCTATGTATTTTAGGAATATATCCAGAAAATTTCATGGCTAATTCCAAATGTAAGACTCTGATCAACTTTGGCCTCCTGCAGGCCAGGAGGATGGTCGCTTTATCTTGGAAAGAGTCTGAAATTTCATCTGCACAATCTTGGATAAAAAGAAATGATATGGTGTATTACACTGGAAAAGCTGACTTACACTGTCAGGGGTAAAGCACAAGAATTCGAAGAGGTTTGGACACCCTTAATGAACTTCCTCAAACAAAAATAGATGTGTGACCGTCTTACATACTGTGACGAATCTTCTTTTTTTTTTTTTTTTTTTAATTCTTTTTTTGTGTTTGCGGCTGTGGTCCATTCGAGCATTTTGCTTACTTTGTTTTTATTTATTTTATTGTATTTTTTATTTATTTTTTTATTTATTTCCTTTTTTTTGGGGGGGGGGTTGTTAAGTTTTGATTTGAAGAAAATAGTCTGTATACTTTGCTATAGTATATGTTTCTTTATTGAAAACTAATAAAACATTGTGAAAAGAAAAAAAAAAAAAAGTTGACGGTCGCATGGATTCCAGTCAGTATCAGCAGATTCTTGCAAACAATGTTCAATAATCAGTGACAAAGCTGAAGTTGCGCCGGGTCTGGATACTTCAACTAGACAACGGCCCTAAACACTGCTCAAATTCTACTAAGGCTTCATGCAGAGGAACAAGTACAACGTTCTGGAATGGCCTCAGTCCCCAGACCTGGATATTATTGAAAATCTGTGGTGATATTTAAAGCGGGCCGTCTATGCTCGGAAACCATCAAACCCGACTGAACTAGAGTTTTGTAAAGAAGAATGGTCAAAAATACCTTCAACCAGAATCCAGACTCTCATTGGAAGCTATCGGAAGCGTTTAGAGGCTGTTATTTCTGCAAAAGGAAGCTCTACTAAATATTGATAGAATTTTTCTGTTGGGGTGCCCAAATTTATGCACCTGCCTATTTTTGTTTAAGTAATTATTGCACACTTTCTGTAAATCCTATAAACTTCATTTCACTTCTCAAAGATCACTGTGGGGGCCGGTGTGGAGAGATCTGGGTGGCAGTCGAAGGTGGGGGCCTCGACGACCGGATCTCCGGATACAGAAACTGGTTCTAGGGACATGGAATGTCACCTCGCTAGGGGAGGAGCCTGAGCTTGTGCGGGAGGTCGAGCACTACCGACTAGATATAGTCGGCCTCACCTCCACGCACAGCCTGGGCTCTGGAACCCGTCTCCTCGAGAGGGGCTAGACGCTCCATTTCTCTGGCGTTGCCCGCGGGGAGAGGCAGCGGGCTGGTGTGGGCTTGCTCATAGCCCAACAGCTCAGTCACCACGTGTTGGAGTTTACCCTGGTGAACGAAAGGGCCCAGTCCCTCCGCCTTCGAGTGGGGGACAGGTCTTTCACCGTTGTGTCGCCTACAGGCCGAACAGCGGTGCAGAGTACCAGACCTTCTTGGACTCCCTGGGAGGGGTACTGGACAGTGCACCGCCCGGGGTCTCTGTTGTTCTACTGGTGGACTTCGACACCCACGTGGGCAACGACAATGACACCTGGAGCGGGGTAATCAGGAGGAACACCCCCCCGATCTGAACCCGAGTGGTGTTCAGTTATTGGACTTCTGTGCTAGTCACAGTTTGTCCATAACAAACACCATGTCCGTGCACAAGGGTGTCCATCAGGACACGTGGCACCAGGATACCCTAGGCCGGAGGTCCATGATCAACTTTGTTGTCGTTTCATCTGACCTTCAACCGCGTGTCTTGGACACTGGGTGAAGAGAGGGACGGAGCTGTCAACCGATCATCACCTGGTGGTGAGTTGGATCCGCTGGCGGGGGAGGAAGCCGGACAGACTTGGCAGGCCCAAGCGTATCGTGAGGGTCTGCTGGGAACGTCTGGGAGAGCCCTCTGTCGGCAAGGTCTTCAACTCACACCTCCGGGAGAACTTCTCCCAGATCCCGGGGGAGGCTGGAGACATGGAGTCCGAGTGGACCGTGTTCTCCACCTTCATTGTCAATGCAGCAGCTCGTAGCTGTGGTCGCAAGGTCTCTGGTGCCTGTCGTGGCGGCAATCCCCGAACCAGGTGGTGAACACCGGAAGTAAGGGATGCCGTCAGGCTGAAGAAGGAGGCCTACCGGGCCTTGCTGGCTTGTGGGACTCCTGAAACAGCTGACGGGTACCAGCAGGCCAAGCACACTGCAGCCCATGTTGTCGCAGAGGCAAAAACTCGGGATTGGGAGGAGTTCGGGGAGGCCATGGAGGAGGACTGTCGGTTGGCCTCAAAGAAGTTCTGGCAAACCGTCCGACACCTCAGGAGGGGGAAGCAGTGCTTCACCAACACAGTTTATGGTGCAGGTGGAGAACTGTTGACCTCGACTGGGGATGTGATCGGACGGTGGAAGGAATACTTTGAGGATCTCCTCAATCCCACGTCAATCACGTCTTCCGAGGAGGAAGCAGAGACTGAGATCTCAGAGGCGGACTCGTCCATCACCCTGGCTGAAGTCACTGAGGTTGTTGGCTCCTTGATGGCAAGGCTCCGGGGGTGGATGAGATCCGCCCTGAGTATCTTAAGTCTCTGGATGTTGTGGGACTGACTTGGCTGACACGTCTCTGCAACATCGCATGACGATCTGGGACGGTACCTCTGGACTGGCAGATCGGGGTGGTGGTCCCTCTGTATAAGAAGGGGGACCGGAGGGTGTGTTCCAATCACAGAGGGATCACACTCCTCAGCCTCCCCGGTGAGGTCTATTCCAGGGTACTGGAGAGGAGAATCCGACCGATAGTCGAACCTCGGATTCAGCAGTGTGGTTTTCGTCGTGGAACACTGGACCAGCTCTATACTCTCCATCGGGTGCTCGAGGGTTCATGTGAGTTTGCCCAACCAGTCCACATGTGCTTTGTGGATCTGCAGAAGGCCTTCGACCGTGTGCCCCAGGGCGCCTTGTGGGGAGTGCTCCGGGAGTATTGGGTCCGGGGCCCTTTGCTAAGGGCTGTCCGATCCTTGTATGACCGGAGCAGGAGCTGTGTTTGCATTGCCGGCAGTAAGTCAGACCTGTTCCCAGTGCATGTTGGACTCCGCCAGGGCTGCCCTTTGTCACCGGTTCTGTTCATAATTTTTATGGACAGAATTTCTAGGCGCAATCAGGGCGTGGAGGGTGTCCGGTTTGAGAACCACAGGATCATCTCTGCTGTTTGCAGATGATGTCGTCCTGATGCTTCCTCAAATCAGGACCTGCAGCATGCACTGGGACGGTTTGCAGCAGAGTGTGAAGCAGCTGGGATGAAGATCAGCACCTCCAAATCTGAGGCCATGGTTCTCGAGCGGAAAAAGGTGGCTTGCCCTCTCCGGGTGGGTGGGGAGTCCTTGCCCCAAGTGGAGGAGTTCAAGTATCTCGGGGTCTTGTTCACGAGTGAGGGAAGGATGGAGCATGAGATTGACAGTCGGTGCAGCGTCTGCAGTGATGCGGGCGCTGTATCGGACCGCTGTGGTGAAGAGAGAGCCGAGTCAAAAGACAAAGCTCTCGATTTACCGGTCAATCTATGTTCCTACCCTCACCTGGTCATGAGCTCTGGGTAATGACCGAAAGGACGAGATCGTGGATACAAGTGGTTGAAATGAGCTTCCTCAGCCCGGTGGCTGGGCGCTCCCTTAGAGATAGGGTGAGGAGCTCAGTCACACGGGAGGAGCCCGGAGTAGAGCTGCTGGTCCTCCAGGTCGAGAGGAGCCAGCTGCCAGGTGTTCTGGGCATGTCCCACCGGGAGGCGGCCCCGGGGTAGACCCAGGACATGCTGGAGGGACTATGTCTCTCTATGTCTCTCGGCTGGCCTGAGAACCCCCGGAGGAGCTGGAGGAAGTGTCTGGGGTGAAGGAAGTCTGGGAGTTCCTGCTTAGACTGCTGCCCCCGCAACCCGGCCCCGGATAAGCGGAAGAAGATGGATGGATGGAAGATCACTGTGTTTGTCTATACGATATATTTAACTGAAATTGCTGATCCAAACAACTAATCATTTATAAAGGAAAACCTTGAAAATGACCAGACGGCAGAAATGCTCAGAACGAGTCTGATGATGATTTAAGGACTTAAAACAGCAGAAGATTCTCAGATCAGTGATTATGAAATCAGAGAATATGTCCCAGAACAAGGAAGTTCAGCAGGAAGTGTCAAAAACCCTTCCTGCTGAACTGTGGGGGAGGATTTTCTCATGAACATTCCTCAAAACAGTGTGTATGCAGCTGAATGCAACATCAAGTATTTTTTTGATGATGTTTTTGGAACTTTTAACCATGTTCTAACAAAGTCCCTGGAGCAAAATATGTGTCCTTTAAACAATTTAGAGCCATTTGTGAGTTCCATTTAAATTGCAATTCTACAAAGTCTGAATTAACTTAAAACCACATTTTTACTGACAGAGAAATGGCTGTGGCCATCAGCATTAAAACATCATTGACAATTTGAAAAGATTGGCTCTCGATTAGATTAAAATTTGATTTACATGCTCAGCCATATAGGAAAACAATTGCATATTACTATTGGCTGAAACTTTGAAAAACATCACCATTCTTCTTCAAATAAAATGCTAAAAATGAAACAAACACTTAGAGTAGAGCTAACCGTTAAAGGAGAGGTTGATAGCCTCCAGGTAGTTTCCTTGAACAGCCGTGGAGTTATAACCAACAGGAAACCCATCTAGAAAATAAAAATAACCACATTGTAAATAACCAGGCTTTCAGTTTCAACATTTACTACACATATTTATCTATGATACTACATGTTACCTGCTTCTTTGAGCCGCACTAAGACTGGATACTGGATGAATAATTTCTTAATGGTGACCAGAAGTGAGGTCCACTCGTCACGTCTCTCATTCTGAGCAACGACTCTGGGGAAAGTTCAAACCCTAAATATTTAACACTTGGAAGTTAGAGGTGGATTCAACTTTTGGTTGCTTTTACCTGTAGAAATCTTCACAAAACCTTCCTTCATGATCCTGGCGAACTGATCCTCTGAGCGCCTCAGGAAATTCATCTATAACAAATAAAATAGACCAAATAGATAATTTTAAAATGTAGTATTAATTAAGGCCCGAGCGTGAACTTGTCCTCAAGCTAGAGCCCTTTTGTATGTGTAACAGGGCTCTCACAATCAACATTTTGAGGGAAAACGCAAAATTCAACCAGTAAACAATGACCAAAATGCAAGTATATGGTATGATATAAAAAAATTGAGTTTTGTGAGCTCTAATTCTGAGTGAAGACCCCAAAAAATATTGAAAGACAGCTCTGTAGCGCCCCCTCAAAAATTGCTTTACATGGGGCCAGTGGGAGCCCAGCCGCGAAAAATGTCAACGTAGACAAATGAGACCAAGCACAAAGAATCAGTCATGTCAGGACAGGTAAAAAATAGTATCATGACCCCGCCCTAAACCCTACAGGAAGTCGGCCATATTGGATCAAACCCTGGAATGAAAAAGTCACACATCATCTTTTGACATCTACTCCTACATTTTCATCAAAAACACTTCAATCTTGGTCAAAACAGGCAAAACCCATGTGGGATGAAAGATTATCAATTACACTTTAAAGGTCCCATATTCTACTATTTCCCCCTTTACACAGTCTATTCTAAGGGCTTTGTTGATACATTTTCTCGTTGTGTAATATCCATAACATAACAGTTTCCAAAAAACACCCATTTCTTGGACTGGCCCCCCTCCTTGCAAAAGCAAACGGCTCACTCTGAGATCTGACCCCCCCGAACAGAGAGCAGGCTGCCTCCCCCGCCCAACTCGCGCGCCTCCCCCACCCAACTCGTGCTGAAGCCTAGAGCGGAGATAGTGCGCATGCGCCGTGTGCTCCGGTAAACAGCGATACACAAACACGGGAATAAACCTTTTATCCGTCCTGACGGTGCGTCGTGCTGAGTCCTACGTCCTGGATCTGACCTGGAGTTTGATGATCATGCAGTACCTCGACGACGGACGTGCCGTTTGGTAAATAACAAGCTAACTCTTCTATCTGTCGTATCCATCGTGTAATTACTGTGTAGCATTAGCATTAGCTGTTTTTATTATTGCGGCTGCGCGCTTCCCAGAGGCGTGGCTTAAACACCGCGTCATCCTTGTGAAGCGCGTCATCCATGGGATGAGCCCCCGTCTGCCTGCTCAGCCGAGGGGGACGGAAAAGACAGTTCTCTAGTGAAAACATGAGGGAATCAATCAAAAAACCACTTTGGGCACAACATACGAGGCCCAAATAGCACTGGAGGAAGGTTAGAACCTCTGAAAAGTCCATTTTGCATGTTATGGGACCTTTAAATCGAACATTGGACGTGGTCATGGTGATTTTTTAACAAAACGGCAATTTAAAAAAAAAAAATCTATCTTTTACAAACATTGTCGGAATTAAATGGACCCAATGGAGCACGAGTGCAAATTTGCGAGCTGGACGTAATGACGTGCTTCTTAAGGCTCAATTGCATAAGATGGCTCTCTAGTGCCTCCTTCGATTTTTATTTTTTTAAATTCATAAAAGCAAATTTGTTTGTCGTGGAGGTGTAAAAGTATTTAGAGAGAGAGTATTTGTAATGGGTAACAATGTCACCAAGTTACATCATTCTAGCATTTATCGTTTGAGCATAAAAAATAAGGGAAGGAAAAAAGATTTAAAAAGATAAAATCACAGTTTATAAGCCCCAAATGTGCACAAAAACTCATGGAAATTGCCAAAAAATTTGAGCTCCACTCAAATTTAAGTTATTTAAATTCATCAAGAATTAAAAGTTAAGTTAAAAGACAAAGGCACCCTCTGGAAAATCTAAATACATTATGAGACACATTATGAGAGGGGGCGGAGCCTATTTCATTGTAGAGACATAAAATTCAGTACATACATAGTGCCTCATAAGGTGGATAAAAAAGTATATTATGTATATAAATATAAGTATATAATATATAAGTATATTATGGCCCCGCCCTAAACCACACAGGGCGTCGCCATTTTGGTTCCAAGTTGAGACGTCCAAAATCCACCACCTGCATTTTAACGAACTTGTCCCAGGGTTTATTCGATGGACTTCAAACAAAGTGAGTGTAATCAGGACAAATATGAGATCCAAAGTTGATCAAAGAATTTGCATATATCTAAGACCAGGGTGGTCTTAACGAGCTCTTAATGAAGCGGAAATTTTGAAAGAAGAAAAGTCTTGTTAACTTTGGCTAATATTGTCAGTTCGGGACGGACCTAATGAGGCATTTGTGTATTTTAATGAGATGGATGTAATGATATGTGATTTAAACTTCTATCTTTAGAAATGGCTCTCCAGTGCCCCCTACAATGGTAAAATGGGACAAAACAAGTTGTTTGTTGTAAATATATGAAATTTGGTACACACAGCCTTTAAGTGATTCTGAACAAAAAAGTAAAAAAAACCACCACGCCTAATCTCCACTGACATTTGCATAGCCACGCCTTAAAAAAGTCAATGGGAAGCAAAACATTTTAGTTTATCGAAATCCAATGAAATTTGATACACACATTGTGTATGTGGCCCTGACCAAAAAAGTATCTTGGGACCACGCCATATCTTCAACAGGAAGGCAGCAATTTTGAATCAAAATATGAAGATTTCCTAAATCTAGCCCTCGTATTTTAACAAACTTGTCCTAGGATTTTCATCCAATGGCCCCCTAACTGAGGCAAATTCATCAGGACATATCTGGGATCAAAAGAAGAATTTGTATTTGTCCCAAGGTGTGGTCATAACACCTTCTTAATGAGGCAGCCATTTTGACAGAATAAAAATCCTTGTAACTTTGGCAAACACTGTCAGATTTAGATGGACCCACTGAAGCGTTTGTGCATTCTAAAGACCTGGACATACTCTTGTATAAAGAAGACTTCTATATTTAAAAATGGCTCTCCAGCGCCCCCTGTAAAGTTATGATTGGATTGAACCACATCTCCAATGTGACAGCGACAATTTAGTACCACATGTCACTCCTGGGGAGATATGCAGCCCTCCCACTGAAGCATGTCCTTCTTCCTTTATCTCTCCTTGCAGTTTTAATTTTTTACTTCGAAGACACAATTTTTGTTCCAATTTTGATTACAGTTGCCATGATACAGAATGTAAGAAGAGAGATCTCTTTTCTAACACCATGCAGCAAAAGAAAATTACTACTTAAATAAAACAAATTTCTTTTCTATGACACTAATAATTGTGACAGTTCAAAAATGTTTCTTGTCTCCATAATTGTGCTTGCTACCTCAGGCATTACTAGTTCAAGTCTTTTGTTTCAACTAAGCCCCGTTAGGTCTCAGGCCTCCAAAACCCCTTATTTGGACAAAGCCTTGGACAGAATATTGTGAGTGAGTAAAAGGTGGTGCTACGATCATATCCAGTGTCACAGAGTCATGAAATTTGGAACAAACAACACTGACCTGATGAGATGCAGCAGTATAACATGACAGGGGTTTATACATATCAGTTTCCAATTATTAGACAATTTAATGGAGAAAACATCATAAAATGTCATTCTCATGGACTCCTCTTCACAAACATTGTGACCCCACGACATGGTATTACTGTTCCATATGTAAATGAAAAACCTTCCCCAATGTATTTGCTTCAAATTAAGTCCAGAATGAGCTCTGTATCTCACATGATTGACCTGCTGCAGCATGTTCCTTATTCCCAAACCAACATATAGAATTCTCATTCATTGTCCAAGAGAATATTCTATCGAAAAGTTGCAGATTTCAGGAAAATAATTCAACTTAACCTTCATGGATTTTTTTCAGAGTTGGTTATGGTATACCAAATATTATCTGAGTGAAATTTTAGTCTGGTATCTTTTTTTTAATTTCAGAGATTTGGGGGGTTTAAATTGAGGGTTTGGTCAAATCAGCAGAAAGTTCCTTTAGTCACAGACTTTCAACTGCTTGTGGCCAGTTATGATCTTTTATTCCAACCATTTATATCTTTTATACAATGTCAAGTCATTCTTAAACAATTTGACTTCTGTTCGTGAGATATGGTCAGTGTGAATTTAAAGTAGCATCAGTGTAATTGTGAGACATGTTCAGTCAGTTGATTCTATTTCAGTTCAATGTCTTGTTATTTAATGAGACATAGGGCTGTATTTTTCCCCCGGCGGTAGCGCAGCACTAGCATTGAGTTCATATGATGATATTTTGCGCCAGTTCAAAGGGTGACGTTGTGGGGTGTGGAGCTCTAAACGAGAGGTGTGATCATGCCAAAATATGGTGGAGTGAGGCAAATGTAGGGCGTGGTGTGATACCTTCTGTGAATGGCCAGAATCGTAACAAATGAACTTCAAAACTAGTGCAGTGAAAAACATAACAGGAAACATTTCCTGGAGTCTATTACTATCTTCACATGGACCAGATAATCCAAATAAAACAACCTTAATGGGCACAAATAACCAAAATGATACATCACAGAATAATGAGTATAGTCCAATCAAATAGCCTTAATTAGCACTCATAGAGGAGGGACTGTCTGCAATGAAGGGATACGGAAGCACGTAAGTAGCGTGCATTGTTCACTGTAACATCGCAACTGGTGCTCATATTTGACCTCGTCCCACAACATCCAGAGACTTAAGATACTCAGGGCAGATCTCATCCACCCCTGGAGCCTTGCCACAAAGGAGCCAACAACCTCAGTGACTTCAGCCAGGGTGATGGACGAGTCCGCCTCCGAGATCTCAGTCTCTGCTTCCTCCTCGGAAGACGTGATGGCGGGATTGAGGAGATCCTCAAAGTATTCCTTCCACCCTCCGACAACATCCCCAGTCGAGGTCAACAGCTCTCCATCTGCACCGTAAACAGTGTTGGTGAAGCACTGTTTCCCCCTCCTGAGGCGTCGGACGGTTTGCCAGAATTTCTTTGAGGCCAACCGACAGTCCTCCTCCATGGCCTCCCCGAACTCCTCCCAATCCCGAGTTTTTGCGTCACTGTCATTGCCCACGTGGGCACTGAAGTCCCCCAGTAAAACAACGGAGTCCCCGGGCGGTGCACTGTCCAGTCCCCCTCCCAGGAACTGGTACTCTGCACCAATGTTCGGCCCGTAGGCCGACACAACGGTGAGAGACCTGTCCCCCACCCGAAGGCGGAGGGACGCAACCCTCTCATTCACCAGGGTAAATTCCAGTCCAGCCCCTCTCGAGGAGACGGGTTCCAGAGCCCAGGCTGTGCATGGAGGTGAGGCCGACTATATCTAGTCGGTAGCGCTCGATCTCCCGCACAAGCTCAGGCTCCTCCCCCAGCGAGGTGACGTTCCATGTCCCTAGAGCCAGTTTCTGTGTCCGGAGATCCGGTCGTCGAGGCCCCCGCCTTCGACTGCCGCCCAGATCTCTCCGCACCGGTCCCTTACGGATCCTCCCGCAGATGGTGGGTCCACAGGAGGACGGCCCCACGTCGCTCCTTCGGGCTGTGCCCGGCCAGCCCCCGTGGGTAAAGGCCCGGCCACCAGGCGCTCGCCGATGAGCGCCCACCCCAGGCCTGGCTCCAGGGTAGGGCCCCGGTGACGCCAATCCAGGCGACGTACACAACCTTGTTGTTTGTCTATTCATAAAGGGCTTCTGAACCGCTCTTGGTCTGACCCGTCACCCAGGACCTGTTTGCCATGGGTGACCCTACCAGGGGCATGAAGCCCCCGACAAAATAGCTCCCAGGATCATCACACACTGACCATGTGAAGTCACATTGTCTAGTAATGACTTGACATTGTATAAAAGGTATAAATGTTTGGAATAACAGAATATAAACTTGCCAAAAACAGTTCAAAGTTTGTTATCAAAGGAACTTTGAGAAACTAAAAAAGAAAAAAAAAGACTAAAAGACTAAAAAAAGACTAAACTAAAGTTTCACTATATAGTTTGGTATATCAACACCTATACCAGTTTGAACAAAATCCATAAAAGGTGAATATTTTCCTGAAATCTGCTATTTTTCCATATAATATTTTCAGTTTGAGATAAAAATCTCATCTTGGTTTTAATTTTAAGATAATAAATGGAATAAATGAGTGCTGTGGGGTCACTATGTAACTAGTTCTGAAGATAATGTGTCCATGAGAATGCATTTTTTTTTTTCATATTTTCTTCAATAAATTGTCTAATCATTGGAAACTGATATGCATAAACCCCTGTCATGTTATACTGCTGCATTTCTCATCAGGTCAGTGTTGTTTGTTCCATATTTCATGACTGTGTGACACTGGATATGATCGTAGCACCACTTTTTACTCACTCATAATATTCCGTCTGAGGTTTGGTTCATAAGAGGGGATTTGGAGGTCCTGCAACCAAACGGGGCTAAGCTGAAACAAAACAGTTCTCGTTGTTGGATAAGGCGGAACTATTGTATACCTGTTGTACCCGCCCGGACATGTATTGTGGTTACAGGTCATTGCCATGAGTTTTGGAGTAAACGGTTGTTCTGCAAGTAACACGTTGTCGTCTGGTCTCTTCAACTTAATGTCAAGGAAGATACAGCTAACGTAGCATGGTGTCAGAAGAAAAAAGTCAATAATGAGCGAGCAGGAGGCGGCACAAGGAAGGAGCGGGGACGGCGGAGCTGCCGTGCCTCAGCTAGCGGCGCCAGGCAAGTTTGACTTCTCAAAAGTTACCGAGTGGCCAAGATGGTTGAAGCGGTTCGAACGCTACAGAATAGCTTCGGGACTAGACAAACAGTCGCAAGAGTTCCAAGTGAATAGCTTCATGTACGCAGCCAGCGACGACGCAGAAGACATTCTTAATGTTTTGCCCCTGACCGAAACTGAGAAAAAGTCTTATGACGCAGTAACGGCGGCTTTCACGGCGCACTGTGTAAGCAAACGGAACGTCATTTTTGAAAGAGCGCGCTTCAACCGGAGAAATCAAGAGCCCAGTGAAAGCGCGGAGTCCTTCATAACAGCAGTGCACACGTTAGCTGAATACTGTGAATTTGGCGCACTGAGAGAGCAGCTTATACGAGACCGTATAGTTGTGGGCATAAGAGATGCTAAATTGTCAGAAAGCCTACAGTTAGACGCAGATTTAACGTTAGAAAAGGCCATGACACGTGTAAGGCAAAGTGAAGCAGTGAAGAAGCAACAACCAGTCCTTAGAGGAGTTGAGCAACAACCTGGACAAGTGGAGACAATACACAGAAGAAACCAAAAGGCATTTAAAGCTGCAAAAGACAAAAAGGACATAAAAACAAGTGAATGCAGTAGATGCGGACAATTCAAAAAACATTCCAGGATGGAGTGCCCGGCACGGGATGCAGAGTGCAGGAAGTGTCACAAAAGAGGACACTTTGCAAAGAAATGCAGGTCCGCTGGGGGTGTCCACAACATCACCGACTTTCAAATCAGAAATGGAGACGAAGAGGATTTCGCATTTTTAGGCGAAATGATTTGCAAAGAGGTGGACGAGTGGAGCAATTCTGTGCACCTTAATGAGGAGAAAACTGTCTTCAAGTTAGACACCGGTGCCAGTGTCACTGCGATTCCAAGTAGTATCTACTCTCCACAAAAACATGGGAAACTGCAACCGCCATGCAAAGAACTTTATGGTCCAGGCAAGCAAAAATTGGATGTTAAGGGACGCTTTAAAGGTAAACTGACTTTTGATCAAAAGACAACTACTCAAGATGTGTATGTTGTAAATGGCCTGTACAAGCCACTACTGGGTCTCCCGGCAATCACGGCACTGGAGCTCATTAAACGGGTTAATACAGTGCGATCACAGCCAACAGACTTTAAAGCCTTGTACCCTACTGTGTTCTCAGGACTGGGGAAACTAAAAGAGCCTTACAAAATTGAGCTAGAACCAGGAGCTGTCCCATACGCCTTGTCAACTTCACGTAGAGTGCCCCTGCCACTGCGTGACAAAGTGAAAGTGGAACTCGAGCGTATGGAAGAAATGGGAGTCATCTCCAGAGTGACACAACCCACACCCTGGTGCGCAGGCATGGTGGTAGCACCAAAAGCGCGACCAGGAAATATAAGACTGTGTGTAGACATGACTCACCTGAATAAGTGGGTGCGGCGGGAGAGACACATCCTCCCAGCGGTGGACCACACGCTGGCCATGCTGTCCGGAGCGAAGGTGTTTACAAAACTTGATGCCACCTCAGGCTTCTGGCAGATCCCGCTGGCCGAAGAGAGCAGACTCCTAACGACATTTATCACCCCTTTTGGCAGATATGCATTCAACCGCCTGCCATTTGGGATCTCGTCGGCTCCTGAACACTTCCAGCGTCGCATGTCACAGATGCTGGAGGGGTGTGAAGGGGTAGTGTGCCACGCCGACGATGTGGTTGTCTTTGGAGAAGACACACAGCAACACAACGAGAGACTCCACAAAGTTCTGCAGAGGCTCAGGAAAGAGGGACTGACACTGAACGAAAAATGTGTGTTCTCAAAAGACAAGATCCTGTTTGTGGGTCACTGTGTCACAGCAGAAGGGGTGTCCCCAGATCCAAATAAAGTCAAGGCCGTTATGGAAATGCCTGAACCGACAGATACTGAGGGCGTGAGGAGAGTTATGGGCATGGCCAACTACTTAGGAAAGTTTCTCCCTCATCTTGCATCATACTCGAAACCACTTAAAGACCTGCTCAGTGAAAAGAACGAGTGGCACTGGGGAGCCACACAGAGAGAAGCTTTCCAGAAGCTAAAGACTGAACTGAGTTCACCACGTGTTCTGGCCCCATACTCGGTAGAGGCAGAGACATGTGTGGCAGCGGATGCCTCGTCATATGGGCTTGGTGCCGTCCTCACACAGGAACAAAAAGATGGCACATGGAGGCCAGTAGTGTTCATCTCCAGAGGCTTAACAGAAGCTGAAAAACACTACGCTCAAATAGAAAAAGAGGCTCTGGCAGTGACATGGGCTTGTGAAAGGTTAGCGCCCTACATACATGGACTTAAAATCAAGCTAGAGACAGACCATAAGCCTCTAATACCTCTACTGAGCACCAAAGCATTGGACGAGCTGCTGCCCAGGGTACTGAGGTTTCGGTTGAGACTGATGAAGTTCGCATTTGACATTGTGCATGTTCCGGGTAAGCGTTTGATAACAGCGGACAACCTGTCAAGAGCACCTCTTAAGCACGCTCTCACACAGGATGAGCTGAACAACGAGGCAGAGGTGAAAGTGTTTGTGGACGCGGTAGTTCAGAGCTTTCCTGCCACGGAGCCCAGACTAAAAGAGATCCAAAAGAAACAACACTCTGACCAGGTTTGTGAAAAACTCATTCAATACTGCAGAACAGGTTGGCCCGAGAAGCATGCACTTTCTCCAGATTTGAGACTGTACTGGTCCGAGAGAGAGAACCTCACTCTGGCAGGGGAGCTTCTGCTTAGAGAACAGAGACTTGTTATTCCACAAAACATGAGAAAAGAGATTCTAGACCAGCTCCACAGTGGCCACCAGGGCATTGTCAAATGTAGAGCGAGAGCCCGCCAATCAGTCTGGTGGCCGGGACTGTCAGTGCACATCGGTCAGCTAGTGGAAAACTGTGATGCATGTGCACAACACAAGGCTGAGTACAGAAAACCACTGATGACCACACCGGTGCCAGAGCGACCCTGGCAGAGGGTAGGTACGGATTTATTCTTTTGGGACAAAGAGACTTACATTCTCGTTGTGGATTATTTTTCAAGGTACATTGAGGTGGCCAGGCTGAAAGTGGCATCGGCAGCTACTGTCATAGCAGCTATCAAAGAGACTTTCTGTCGCCACGGGATACCAGAGACAGTCGTATCTGACAATGGACCACAGTACAGCAGTGAACTGTTTAAGGACTTTGCTGTAGAGTATGGGTTCACTCACACCACAAGCAGCCCAAGATATCCGCAGGCAAATGGAGAAGCCGAGCGGGCAGTTGCTACGGTCAAAGGACTGTGGAAAGGAGGAGGTGAGAAAACAAAAGCACTTCTCACATATCGGGCTACACCACTGGAAGGTGGCTACTCTCCTGCCCAACTCCTGATGGGCAGACAGCTTAAAACAACTCTGCCACAACACCCAGTCACCCTTATCCCGCGGTGGCCAAACATCAAAAGCTTCAGAACCGAACAGAGGCTGTATAAAACAAACCAGCAACGTCAGTACAATCGCCGCCACAGGACCCGTCCATTGACACCCCTCCGAGAGGGTCAAAGTGTGTGGCTGCCAAGAGAAAAGAAAGAAGGGACAGTTGTACAAAATACAACTACACCTAGGTCGTATATCATTGACACTGACGAAGGTCAAATCAGGTGTAACCACACTCATGTTAGACCTTTATGTTCACATGCAAATACAGAGGTAACAGTTCCTACGGTTGACACTAGCGCTGAGACACACACAGTTAAAGAAACAAACACACCAGATGGTAACACACGGGACACAGCACAGACAGCTTATGTGACATCCTCAGGACGTGTATCCCGTCCACCCAAGCGTTTAGACCTGTAATGTTTTGTGTTTGTGTCTGTGAATACAATACAAAGTTTCTGAGTTTAAAGTAACTAATGTGTAAAAGGAAATGTGTTCAGTGAAGAACACATGTATTCCCATTGTTCATTTTGGGTGTTATTTGGATGTTTTGATAGAAGGTTAACTAAAGATGACTGAAAGTTTGAAAGCTATATTGCTGTGGTATTGTAAGCGTGTGGAGGGTTCTGACTAAAAAGGGGAGGTGTTGGATAAGGCGGAACTATTGTATACCTGTTGTACCCGTCCGGACATGTATTGTGGTTACAGGTCATTGCCATGAGTTTTGGAGTAAACGGTTGTTCTGCAAGTAACACGTAGTCGTCTGGTCTCTTCAACTTAATGTCAAGGAAGATACAGCTAACGTAACACTCGTAATGACCCGATATTTACACTAATGAAAAATAATAGTAAGACAAAGGTAGCAAAATAATTAGGAGGGGGCTGGCTCCTGGACTATGTGGAAACTAACCGTGTCAGCTGTAATCATCAAGTATTGAGTCACAGCTAACATTAATTAAGCTGTCAATTTCTGCACCGATGTTGCTATGTTTTTATTTGGAGAATGATTTAACCGTCATCTCATGATGACAAAATATTTATGAAAGTTGAATTTTGTCAATCGCTCTATTAAAGGTCCTGTAACAGATTTTTACTGTTTTGAAACGTGAAAAACAGAACTAACATGAGACTGCTGTAAAGAATTTAAAACAAACTGTTCTGTTTTTCACGCTTCCAAACAGCAAACCTCAGGTACAGACCCTTTAATAAGGCAAGAGAGAGTAGGTTGAAGAAAAGGATCCCAAATGCTTTTCAAAAACGCTCTTTGCATAATTGACTGCATAGAATACACCGGGAGCGGTGTTCATCTGTGGCTGCTGGGCCCTGGCTCATGGGCCCCTGGTGGAGGTTTGGTGTTTGCCGGGTCTCTCCCCTGGGCCCTGAGTCTGTGTCCTGCAGCTGCAGGCGACGCTCTGCTCCTGGTGCAGACGGCTCCTCTGATGGTACTTCGTAAACTGGTGTATCTGTACTCAGCCTCTTGTACCTCAGGGAGAGAGAGAGAGTGTGCGTGTGTGTAAGTGTGTGTGCGTGTGTGTGTGTGCGTGTGTGTGTGTGGGTGTGTGTGTGTGCGTGCGCGCGAATGTACGGGTATGTATTGGTGACTATCTGTGGGGGGTTTGGTTGTGTGGGGTCTGGTGGTTGTGGGGGAGGTTGGGAGGGAAACGACATGTGGGAATGTTTTTAATGCACTATAAAGCACTTTGTGTTACATTTTATTAATGAAAAGCGCTATATAAATAAAATTTGATTGATTGATTGATAGAAATGTTGATTGATGTTGAAGTAAAACCAATGAGGGTTGTTAACCACCGAGTTAGGACACAACATGTACCATCCCATTATTAGTAACTGGCAATATCAGCAAACGTTATATGTACAAGGCTTTTCTAATAAAGTGTATTTGTTACAAACATCTCCTGAGAAACTTTTGACGATATTAGAAAGTGTGAAGTGAATCAGATGTCCGATATTGCAGATTTAGGGCACAATATACGCAATCAATTTTCTTTAAAAGAACATCCGTGCCAGGTAAGAGTTACTGATGAGTGATAGGATTAGCTTTAATGACAAAGATAAAGTCCAAAAACCAAACTGCCGGCTCATTCCCGCAAATTCTCAGCTGCCAATTCTATATCCTCAGCAAATTGTAATGTGGACAAAGGAGCTGTATAAACTAAAAAATAAAAAGTCAAGATACTCACCTATAGATTTGGCATTATAGAATGTCCTGGAGAAAAGAACCACTGTGACTTCATGACTGCAGTTCTTTTCCTGTAAATGTTCAGTAAATATGAAAGAATTTCTTTTTTTTTTTTTTAATAACAATGCACACAGGTAAATACAAACCTTCCATTTGGTAAAAAGATCAGACAAAAAGCCATTCACTGCTTTTTCAAAATAAAGATCCCCTAAACAGAGTAAAACATAGAAGAGTTACACAATCTGAAAAGCAATCATGATGCTGCTGTGAACAGAATAAATTCACAATAGAAAATTTGAAATAAGGGTTAATTTATAATTAATTTCATTAATACGTTGATTGGACAAGATTGCCACCTTACCATAGATGTCAAAGTCCCACATCTCACAGCTCATCTGGATGAAGATATACACCATTGCTGATGTGGATCGGAACACCACCTGACAGATAGAGATGTAGTTTGAAGTACGCCTATAAGCACCCTTTGGTTCCTACCTTCACTCCAGGCTGAAGGGGATAAGGAGCGTGTCTGTTTTATGGCTATGTTTTGACTCATAATGTACATGACACAGTATATAGCTTGTACTTTTAGCTCTTGCAGTAGAAACATGTGCTCATGGAACCTTTAAAACCTTTTTAAGACCTTTTAAAGACTTTTATGTAACATTGGAACCCACCAGGACCATCAAGGTTACATTTTTCTCGTCAGAATAAAACATTGTTCCACCTTTCAGTGTCCCATGTTTGTGTCTCTTGTAAAGTCCAAGTTTCAGTTCTGTGGCGTTCAAGGAGACGAGGACTTTGAAGACGTGTTTTGTTTCTGAAGCTCCTGCAGTGTCAGATGTGTCTGATGTTATTGGGCTGCAGTCGCACCAGTAATGGCCTTAATTTGGGTCGAGGATCGTCCAGTGTCTTGAGGGACGGCCAATAAGATCCTCCTCGTCAGTGCTGGGGTCATTGTTTTGGGTCTTCCACTTGACTTTTGTTCCATAACTTTCAGGATCTTTTAAGAAATTCCAAATGTCTTACAGCGTCCCACCTCAGCAGCGATGGAGAGAGGTCCTGCTTATGCAGCTCAACAACCCTACCATGATCAAAAAGAGAACTTTTTGCCTTTGCCACCAGAACATCATGACAGGTGAATACCCGAAAATAACAGAAAATGACAAAATCTGCAATTTTGCACAGATTTGGGCTTTTAAAGGCATGTGGTCCAAAACTTTGTATCAGCTGCAGAACAGACTATTTCAGTTTAATTGTTGTTGTTTTCAGTAAGATGTTTACTCAGACTTTTTGTTTCACTCCCATTTCTTGAGTAAACTGCTTCTTGAAGCTTTTCTTTACAGCCAACCATGAAAGATGTGACATTTGCCATTTATTCAACTGGTCTTAAACATTTGATCGGGACTGTATAAATGAATGTAGAAAACATGTACAAATGTAAAAAAAAAAACGAAAAGAAAGGAGGACCATGACTGTTCAAACTAGGGCTGTTCAACTATTTATACAGAAAAGTACTGGTAAAGAGCATATTTATATGTTAGAGATACAGAAGTTAGATTAAACTCATTCTCTCGTCAGATAACTCACTCCATATCTTCTCCAAAATAAAATTCTCATTTGAATCTAAATAAAATAACTAGTATTAGACCAGCATTTGAATTAATCAATCCAAAGCCAAAAGCAGCCATTTGTTATTTTTTTTCTTCTTTAAACTTTCTTCAGAAATAATGTACAGTTTTAAAAATCATGTTTTAAAATCATGATTTTTTAATACTTTTTAAAAAGCCTTAATTTGACCCAAACTTATTTGTGGACTTTTTAAGGTCCCACATATACCCTGATAATAAAAGAGTAGACTGCCATGTTTGAAAGTGTTTTTGACCGAAAAAATACACTTCCATCAAAAATTGTGTAGATTCAAATGGATCAGCAGAGACTGCACAAGATGGATACTTGACGTGAGTTTGGAATTTTAAACATCATGACAATCTAGCTTACAGCTGCGCAATTTTAGTTTAATTTTAGATTCCTTTGGTATATTTGGTTTCTTTCAGTATGTACATTTGCAATGTACAACATGTTCAAGCATTCATCATATGTATCCTAACAAAAGCATTTAATCTAGCTCAAAAAGGGGTCGGGGAAGTATAACTTACTATCTCTATCCATCCCATTTCTTAAGTAATGAGGGATGGGAAAGAGAATAAGAAAGTAAGAAAATAATTTGTGGGTAGATCATTTTTTGGTCAGTCTGACCACAATATTTTTCAATTTCAATAATTTGAAATCTGCAAAAAGTAAATTGGTGTGGTCCATGTGACCAGCACCTTGTATTATGTGTACTGGGTTTTTTGGCTGTAATGCTGTATTGTAATTGTTACCAGTGTAGTGTAAGTTAAGAAAAACATGGTCAGATGAGGCTCGAGTATCTGAGGTACACAGCTCTTAGATCAGTGAGGAACTTTTGCAAAACAAAAATATAGCGATTGCCCCGAGAATCCCACTGAAGGTGCTGCGGGAAGACTCAGTGAAGGCAACAAAGTTTCTTGGTCTATAACTGGACCATTAATAGCAAGAGGGATTCAACAAAAACAAGCAACACACATGTATGTAATAGTTATTTTGCATCTGCTGTTTGTATTACTTTACTTTTGCATGTTTTAGTTTTTTATAAATATGATGTTGTATTTTGTTATTAAAAACTCATTTCATACAATTTACTGCATGTTATGGCAGTATTTTACATTTTAAAATTACATAATATTTTCATAAACAGACTACATTTAGAACATGCGCTGTCACAGGAAGTGTGTCAAAGCCTCACCCTGGTGTCTTCACTGATGTATCCACAGGTGACTTTTTCACCTTTGACCCACAGCTCACTGGCTTGAGCTCTGAAACACACACATATACAATATATAGATATATACATATATATACATATCAGAGCCTAGAAAAGAGTCTGTTTTTTGTGTAGTTTTTCACCTGATTCCTGCAAACTCCACTTTCTGGGTGACATAGGCACAAGTGCTCACCTGAAAGGCCAGCAATATTAAACACAAAAATAAAAAGACATACAATTTTAAATTTGGGTTCATTCATTGGCCCAGACAGTTTGGGTGATAAATGTTTATAATAGATACATTTCATTCTCTGCACTGGACATCATTACTTAAAATGGCAGCCATCGCAAACTGTCAATTGCAACCACAATTGAGATTTCTTTGCATATGAAGAAGGCTCACCAGGCTCTTCTTGAGCCTCCACATGTCTCCTCGACCAATGTACTGGTCTTTAAAGGTCAGCTCAACCAGGTCCAAAGTCACATCCTGAAAGCAAAATCAACCATATTATTTAATGCATAATCTGATGCAGATACTTCACTTTTGAAGTCCTAAGACCACACAGGTATTGAATTGGCCTGAATGCTAGGGATAGAACTGTTTAGAAATGATTTGGTGATGTAACCATTCAGAAATCTCATGATTTGGTTTGATTTGATATTTTAAAATAAAATAACAAAAGAAGTTTGTCTTAATTCCCTCTTTGGTGACAGAAATAATTATATTTTTAAAAAATGATTATGGTAAACATGTACTGTAATAGACTTTAAGGCATTTCATTTATTTCATGGAGCAGAGTGGGAATGGGCAAAATACCCTATTTTCTATTTTATCAGAGATCATGTTTATATTCCCTGTAAGAGCTTCTGCAAGTCATTAAAAAGTCATAGGAAAGCCTCTCATTGTGTTAAAAGTTCTATAGTCCTATAGAGTTTTCTTCAGGGCTCACAAATTTTGACAGACAGCAGTGTTCATATTGGAGGGTACACAACATTGTTTTTTCAATTCAATTCATTTTTGTAGCGCCCAAAATCACAACAGTTGCCTCGATGGGCCAATATTTCAGCCCGTAGAAACAGTTCCCAACTCCACGTGTTGTCAAATCAGCGATGAACATGCACACAAGCACGTACGAGAGCAGAGAAATCATTTAATGCACATATTTGACATTGTGTGACATTTAAAAATAGTTTTTCAGTGAATTTTTGTAATTCCATGTGAACAAAATACATCGTCACCTTTTTGCCTTGCATCAAGGCACAATGAACTGTTCATTCAGAAACATTTTCTGATCTGATATCAGAATAGTATCAGAGCATTTCTAGTACTGATTTGTAAAAATAGATACCTTTGGGTCGACGATGCTGACTATGACATCCTGGTAGGCTCGCAGTTTGAAGACTTGAGCAACAGACTGGTCTACACTGATGGTTTCTGAGGAAAACACAGCATGTCAGTGATGCTCACGTAAGAACAGGGTTGGTTATATTATATTCACACCAAATATTGTGTCCAGGAGTAAAGATTCAAAGCACATTCAGCAGGAGTCATATTTCACGAGAATCGTCACTATTATCTACTAAACTAATTCTGCCTTAACAGGGTTAAAGGCAGAACACATTACAAGTCTTTAACGTTTTTTAAGTGTGAGACAAAAGGCACAAACCACAGACCTGAGGACGATCTAATTGAGATTTTAAATCTTATGATCCTTCAAAAGCCAAAAGTTGGCACACATTAGCATTAGCCATTTCCAGTCTGGTGTATAGCTTACTTTGAGACGACAAAGTGTTGGAAACTGCCAGAGTGTTGCATTCCAATTTAGATGAAAGTCAAAACTGTGGAGACGGCAAGCCACCTTTTTCCGGTCAAGAACCATGGCCTCGGATTTGGAGGTGCTGATTCTCATCCCAGCTGCTTCACACTCTGGCCTTTTTCTCACTTTTAGTCAGTACTATTGGATGTGTATGGACTTCATCCATACACTTTTTCTTTTTTTTACAGTTTTTTTTAAATGTACAAACAGTCTCAATTTACATACTCTGCATGTAGAGGCCAATGATGGACATGAGACAAAACAAAACACCTGCAAATATTTAGGGAGGGCTGTGTCATTTATGCACTATAAAAATAATAATAAAAGGCTTCCAAATTATATGAAAGGGGCTTTCTTCTTGTCTTAGTAAAAACTTCTTCTCTAGTCTCTTCTCTACGTCTAGCCAATAAAGTACCTACCTAGTAACTTAACACTTCTTTTGTTTGTTACTTAAACAAATTCCAGCACTTTGCACTCCAAATAAAGCCATCAGAGGATCCATTGGAAGCCTAACCTTAAAAATGAGTGAGACTTCAAATATCCAGTAGGGGCAGGGGTTCCCAAACTTTTCTGCCCGGGACCCCCAAATTAGCCACGCAATTGACTCAGGACCCCAAAGCGAAATGAACATGACAGCAGCAATAATTTTAAGTGTCAAAGCCTGTTAATTCAGGTTTAGTATTGGTTACTTGAATAGTTTATTTTCTTATTAGACCCTATTTCACTAAAAGATACTGTTTTAAATTAAAAAAATAGAGCAAATACAATGTCATATTAAGTACAATGAGATCTCTAAATCTTGCGACCCCCAGCTTACCCCTCACGACCCCCCCGAGGGGTCCCGACCCCCACTTTGGGAACCATTGCAGTAGGGGGTGATTTTGGGGCATTTCCAAAACGTGCGGGACAATGAAGCAGGAGCACACCCACAACGCTCACAAGAAGGGTCCACTCCAGGAAACATCTTGGATAGTCTTAGTTTAGATAGATGTAGTCTATGAAGAATTTTAAAGTGAATTAAACCATGTCCACTGCAACACTGAAGAAGAGTGAACTCCGACCCCTGATTTTCTGTAATGTTTATTGATAAGTCAGTATTCCAAGCTTCTTTCAAATGGTCGAGAGTGGCAGTACAGTCAATCTGTGAAAGGTTGATACATTTTAGAAATGAAGCCTTTCTTCAGTGGCTCTTGAAGCAGACTCTTATCCAAGACATATTCTTGTGGTTGACTGGGAAAGGAGTGAAAGATCGCCCTTGTAAGCTCACAAACGTGGAGATATTTGAAAAAATCTTTTATTATTTATATTAAATTTCCATTTTAGTTGGTCAAATGTAGAAAATGTCTTGTGAGCTTGATAGTTAATCATCGGCGTTAACGCAGCGCAATGATTCCATTTAGAATACTTTATTATCTGAGACTCAATTGAAGTGAACGAGAAACAATCGGGTTCCGACATTTAAATTTAAAAAGATCAGAAATATACTATAATAAGAGTGTTTGGGGAAAAGGCTTGACTCTCCATCCGCTCCTACTCAGGGTTGGCATTTTCATCCCAGAAGGATGTTCCAGGACCCCTGATATAATCCAAAGATAAGCAATCCCATTCCCCCCACAGATTTAGGTCTTTGCAAAAAAAAAGTTTGTACTTTTATTCCAAATGAACGATGAAATTAGGGAGCCTACTATTTAAAAAAGGTTTTGGTAATTATAATAGGGATGCACTGGAACAGAAATAAGTATTTGGGCAGGAAATTCATCTTAACTATGCTTATGCGGCCAGCTAGAAAAATGGGGAGATTGCTTAGTTTTTTAAACTATTGATCAGTTTGTTGAAAAAGGCTTATAAAGACCAGCCTTTGTCACATTTATTCCAAGATATCGGAAAGTTTTTAAGATAGTGAAAGAAAAATATGCTAATATATACGTATTTTCTTTGCTTTTGAAGCCAATGGGAAACAATATGCTTTTTGTATTCGGACACTTCACCAGATTTAGAAAGTACAGACATGACCGACGGCAACAAGACTAATGGGTCTGAAATATATGAAAGCAGATCATCTGCATACAGAGACACTTTATGCTCTGTATTCTCTTAAAATCCCTTTAGAATTGTCTACAGACCGCAGGGATATGGCAAAAGGTTAAAAAACTAAAGTGAACAAAAGAGGCGACAAGGAACAACCCTGCCTTGTTGAACGGTAGAGAGAGAAAGAACTTGAACAAATATTATTTGTTTGTACTGATGCTTTAGGTTAGGCATAAAGCAACTTAATCAGAGAGATATAATTGGGACCAAATCCAAACCTCGACAGGGCCGACTCATCCCTGTCAAAGGCCTTCTCCATATCCAATGAAAGCAACACCTCTGATACCCCACCACTAGGGCTGTGAGTAGAACAAATATTGAACAACCTTCTAATATTAAAAAATAGTTGTCTTCTTTAACAAATCCAGTTACCATTGTCCTTTTTCTTAACTCACATTTTTGTATCCCGCGACTGTGTTCGTGACTCCGTTTGCTCCGGCTTTATTGGCTTTTGCAGCATGGGGTTTTATGATTATCATATCACAGATTTCGCATTGAGATCGCACTCTTGAAGTGTGCAGTGCCTTAAAAATCACTTACGAGAATCCAAACTCAGGTCACGCCTTCGCAAACCAGGGCCTAAATCCAGCACATTATTATGAGCGTGGCTTTCTGATGTATTCATGCTGCAGCTATCTTTTCTGTTTTTTTAATTATTTTTTGGCCCATAGGCTTTATTAGACAGGACAGAGCAGCGTGAAATAGGGATGAAACTGGGGAATGACATGCAGTAAACGGTCGAAGCTGAATTCAAACTTATGACGTGGCATCATGTTGCATCTTTCTACTGATCACAAGTCAAAAAAGAGTCTGCTCCTTTAGTAAACTTAAATCCTTTACCTTTCTGAAGATCTTCTTTCAGGCTTTTAACTTGCAGCAGAAGAGGACTGAACAATGTGAAATAGAATGCAAATAAATGAGACTAAAAGCATGTCATGCATTATAATAGTAGGCAGAACAGTTATCTGACCTGTACTCATCAGTGGGGTGTGCGATCTCGATAATGTCCCCGAGACTGACTTGAGGGAAGACTTTCGGGTTGACAACCAGTTCATCATCTGTAAGAAATACACCTGTTAAATAAGACTTACTTCTAACATGAATAATATAATGGTATTATCTGCAATTGCCACAAGAACGTAGTGTCATCACAATAACAAACTCGATCTCAATACAACGCAGCATACAATTCTTGATAACAATTTCAAGGCCACAATGAGTATTGAAATGTTTTGTTTAGGTCAAGGTTTTAGACGTTAGACATTTTCAAGCAAAAATAATTGTACTTACTTTATTAAACCCTGTGGACTTCTAGTTCTGACAAAGTTCAAAGGCGTGCTTGTCAGTGGTGCAGTGGTTTAAGGTGTGGTGGTAACTACCACTGCAGTGTTTCGATTCCCCGCTTTGAGCATTTGCTGAAAGTCTATTCCCTCGCTCTACCCCATTTCATGCTGGGCTGGGTGATAAAATGATAATACCATATACAACACTGTTAAAAATGCGTGACGGTATATTTTGGATACCATCATTATTGTCACACTGAGTTTAATTTCTCCATGAACAGAGCAGGCCGGCAGCAGCTGTGAAAGAGCAGCAGCGCTCATGGGGGTTGTGAATGCATAGTTTGTTGTGAATGCATAGTTTGTTGCTTTTTTTGCCATATCGCCCAGCCCTATATTAAACTATTAAGTTTTCTTAATTTTAAACATAACCCAGTGCTAGTTTGACGCTGATTTGACTGAATACAATAATAAGTAATTTCATTTTCTTAATCTTAACCTCGTCTGGTAAAATAAAATAAAAAGTAACATGTTCTTACAATTTTCACCCTACTGAATCTCACTTTAATCCTCTCAACTAAAATGTTTATTTTGTACTCACCACTTCCACCAAATCCCTTCTTGTGGAGCACCAGTTTATAGGATTTGTTAGTTCTCATTGTAAATCAGCTGAAACAAAAAAGCAAAAAACGTAACATTTTAAGAGACTGGCTTTTGCTCATTAGGTTACGTACACAAAGTAATTCAAAGTCGTTACATAACATGAAAAGAGACATTAAAATCACAAAACAAAGGGGACTTGCTGACTTTAGGTAACGACGTGGCCCTCCCTGGTCTCCTACAATGCCTCCGCTCAGTGTTTAGCTACAGCACACACAGGTCCTGTGATGTAAACGAACACAGAGCAGGTCTGGAGTGACGTCTCACATTCACACCCATTCAATGGCAGGAATCCAGCTCAGCGGACAGCCAAATGAACCAAATAATGCACTGACTATGTTTAAAATTATTAAAACACATACAATGTAGAAACACCCATTCTTACACAAAATATGAAACATTAGCCAAAAATAAAATGATTAATTTATCTGAGTCAAGCAGGGGGTGCAGCACACATGCACCCTCTATTGACCGGCCGCCACTGGACGGAGTTCCTGTTTGGGACTTTGATCTCTGTTTTGAGGGGGTTTCAGGGTTGTTTTTTGAGGTGCCCCCTCACAGCCACTTCAGTCCTCTGCTCTGCCCTGTTCCACTGCTCCATCCAAGGCCCACATGCTCCCATCAAGTCACCACCTCACAGCCACCCTCCCAACGTCCATGTCTTCTATTTGCACGATTTCTTATCTGGTAGACGACGCAATTATACGACACTGCAAGTTTTTTAATGCATCCATTCACTGTTTTCTGGAGCTACCATTCGCACCATCCTGGACAAAGCACCTGGACTCCTCCTACTTCCTGTTACTGAAGAGTGCAGACACTTTTCCTTGCTGCTCCTGCTTGCTACAGCTGTTTTCTTATTTATTTTGCTTTTAAATCAATTTTTTTCCTCTATAAATCTTGGATTATGACTTTTCGAAGGAAACCAAGGATTTTAAGATAATTTTTTCCATTTTTAACAAACTATCTGACGAGCCAGCGACATGTCCGGGGAGAGAAGTCAAACAAACTCTTGTGAATGCTGTCGGAAATATCAACATGAAATACTTGAGCTACAAGCACGGATATTCACCGAGGGGTAAGAAGTCTACATATCTTTCAAGAAAAGCTACTTTCAACTTAAACCAGAGCGACTCTGTGTCTTTCCCAAAACTGGGTAAAGACCAGCCGGCTGCATCTTGGGTCAAACTCGGTGCAAAATCAAAACGAAACAAAGCTAATGTAAAGTCGCCTGCTATACAGCTTACAAACAGATTTTTGCCGCTATCAGAGACTGAATTTACAGAACGAGAAAACTGTAGCCTCCATGATGTTGATAAAAAGCAGCAGAAAGACAGACAGTCTGTGCCAAACGTCAAGGACAGTGACACACTCTTGAAGGAGACGGTGCTATCAGTGGAGTCGTACATGGAAGAATGAAAGCATGTAGCTTCCCCAGCGGCACAGTTTCTGAGATTACGTCACTGCTACGTCACTGCTTCCCAGAGTACTGTCCACACACAGAGGAGTTAAACAGCTGATTGTACATGTGGTTGCAGTGGACATTCGAAAGGAGCAGACTGAAGTTTTGAAAAAAGACTTCATGAAGTTATTTGAGGAGCTTGATAAAGTAGAAATCAAGACATTCATCAGTGGACCTCTTCCAAACATTGACAGGAAGATCAACAAGTTTAGCCGGCTGCTACAATTGAACACTTGGCTGTCCAAAGAGTGTGCACCTAGAGGATTGCACTACATTGAGAACTTCTATCTGTTCTGGAAACGAGAGGACCTGTTCAAGGGAAGGGGCCCACATCTGTGCAGAGGTGGAGTGAGGGCGCTGACAGAAAACCTCCTCCACGCTCTCAGGCATCAGAATGGCCGTGGACAGGGTCGTGAACAGATAGTTCAAGAAGAGAGGAATGAGAGCGTGGAGTGAGGGCGCTGACAGAGAACCTCCTCCACGCTCTCAGGCATCAGAATGGCCGTGGACAGGGTCGTGAACAGATAGTTCAAGAAGAGAGGAATGAGAGAAGAACTCCGGATCAATCAGCCAGAGACCAAGTCAATGCTTCAACATCAGCAGTAACAAAACAGCCGACCCCACAAAAAGATTTATCAACAGCAGCTCCACCAGGCCCAGCAAAGGATTCAGCTCCAGCTGCTCCAAAATCTCCTACACTGCCTCCAGTAAAGAGCTCATCAGCTGCAGCACCACAACGATCTCCACCGCCGCCCTTGAAGGGCTCAAGCTCGACATCCGTCCCCCCTCCCCCGGGGTCCTCATCACAGGTCATGGACCGGTCAGTGACAGGCCCAGCAGCTGCCCTATCACCACCCCTACCCTCAGACCAGTCCTGGGTCCCCCCTGCAACATCTACTCCCACTCAATCATCACTCTCCCTTTCATCTCCACCTTCACCCAGGGGCCTTTCCAACCATCTTGAAAGTCTGATCAAATCAGGAATAAAGATGGTTCCACTCACACCTAATTTAGCAAGATCAAGAGTTCTGATGTCAACAATGAACAATGAATCAACAATGAACAATGAACTCTTCCCCCGTACAAATCTGTGCCCACCATACCACCCAGGAGCTTCAACTCTCCTGCTTCACCAAAAAAACGACATGCACCTCCACCCCCTCGCCTTCCATCACCCAAAGCCCCCCCAGCTCTCCCCACTCAGCCTTTGCCCAAACCCCCTCCAGGTCTCCCCCTTCATTTCAAACGTAAGTGTGGTCGATGTGGCACTGTCTGATCATTTCTGTGTTTTCTTTGACCTGTCTGTTATTCCCAAATCACCGACTGGTCCTGCAGTTGTTCGGAGGAGACACATAAATGACAGCACAAGTGCACTCTTCATGGAAATGATAAACTTTGAAAATCCTTCATGTTCAAATGTTGACGACTTTTTAAATTCTGTTACATCTAATGTCTTGAATGTTCTGGACACCATTGCTCCTATGAAGGTTAAAATGATTAAAAATAAGCAGAAGGCGCCATGGAGGAATAATGAGTCAGTCAGGGCACAGAAACGGGAGTGCTGCAGGGCTGAGCGAAAATGGTGCAAGTCAAAGCTCCAGATTCATAAAGAGATTTATAGAGAAAGGTTGTACATGTACAACCTCATTTTATGTAAAACAAGGGAAGGATTTTTTTCTGAAATAATTGGAAATTGCAGTAACAACTCAAGTGCTCTGTTTGCAACAGTAAACAGACTAACAAACCCTCCAATTCTGCTGCTGTTAGAACTCATTTCCACAGCTAAGTGCAATGAGTTTGCAGTATTCTTTAATGACAAGGTTCAGGGCATTAAAAATGCCATAAATTCCACAGCGCAAATAATAACTCTAAAACCACCTACACATTTAGAGCTGACTCAGTTTGCACCTGTAACTGACAAAACTGTCCAAGAGATCATCACCAGTCTGAGTTCTTCTACATGCTGCCTCCATGTGTTACCCACCAGATTTATTAAGTCTGTTCTGAGCAGTTTGTTAGCACCACTCACTCACATAGTTAACATGTCGCTTCAATCTGGAACATTCCCAAGGGCCTTGAAAACTGCAGTCATTAAGCCTGTCCTAAAGAAGAGCAGTCTTGATGCCTCAGAACTGAAAAATTACCGGCCCATTTCTAGGCAAACTCCTTGAAAAGGTTGTTTACAACAGCTCACTGACTTCCTCTTAATAAACAACTCATTTGATGTTTTCCGGTCAAGTTTTAGACCTCATCACAGCACTGAGACTGCTCTTATCAAAGTGACAAATGACATCCGCCTGAACACTGACGCGGGCAAAGCCTCAGTCTTAATTCTGTTAGATCTGAGTGCTGCTTTTAACACTGTCCATCATGGGATCCTCTTACAAAGACTAGAGGACTGGGTGGGCATCACTGGCACTGCCCTAAATTGGCTGAAGTCCTACCTTGAGGACAGGGAGTACTTTGTTGAGATTGGTAACTGTGTCTCAGACCACGTGAGCTTGACCTGTGGGGTGCCCCAAGGGTCAATCCTGGGACCCCTTCTGTTCAACCTCTACATGCTGCCCTTAGGTCAGTTAATACTCAGCACAAATGTGTCTTATCACAACTACGCAGACGACAGATCTATGTCTCACTGGCGGCAGGTGAATATGGACCAGTGGATTCACTCTGTCAGTGCATCCAACAGATCAGAGTGTGGATGTTAAACAATTTTCTTCAGCTAAACTCAGACAAGACTGAAATCATCGTCTTTGGGCCGCAGAAACAGAGAGAAAGTGTCAGCAGTCACCTCCAGTCTCTCGCTCTAAAACCTACAAATCAAGTTAGAAATCTGGGGGTAATAATGGACTCAGACCTGAACTTTAACAGCCACATCAAATCAATAACATCAACAGCCTTTTACCACCTAAAAAACAAACCAAAGTATAGGTACAAAGTATAGTACAAAACCAAGGTATAGTGTCTAAACCAGACTTGGAGAGACTTATCCATGCATTTGTCTCCAGTTGGTTAGACGACTGTAACGGCTGCTCACTGGCCTCTCCAAACGAGCTGTAAAACAGCTGCAGTACATCCAGAACGCTGCTGCTCGAGTCCTGACTAGAACCAGGAAGTACGATCACATTAGTCTGTGCTCAGGTCTCTGCACTGGCTTCAGGCTCAGAGAATAGACTTTAAAGCAGCTCTGCTTGTGTTCAAGTCTCTCCAAAGACATGTTAGAGCCAAATGAACCATCTCACACTCTGAGGACCTCAGGGACCGGCCTCCTGCTGGTGCCAGAGTCAGGACTAAACATGGACCGGCCTCCTGCTGGTGCCAGAGTAAGGACTAAACATGGACCGGCCTCCTGCTGGTGCCAGAGTCAGGACTAAACATGGGGAATCAGCGTTTCAGTTTTTTGCAGCTAAAATCTGGAACAGTCTCCCTGAAGATGTGAGACAGGCCTCCACTCTGACAATGTTTAAATCCAGGCTATAAACAGTTCTCTTTAGACGTGCAAACGACTGAAAGATCTATCTGCACTCTTCTCTTTTAAAGCACTTTATTTTAAAATGATTCTGTGTGTCTTTTTGTGTTTTGTGATTTTAATGCAACTTTTCCTGTTATGTAAAGCACTTTGAATTGCCCTGTGTACTGTGCTCTACAAATAAACTTGCCTTGCCTTGCTGCACCTTCCACAATAACTAGAATAACTAATAAATAATAAATAAATAATAATGTTGGAACCAATGACACTGCACTTGGTCAGTCAGCAATCACCAAGCTGGATTTTAAAGGACCTTTTCAAGATTTTAGCCTCCTGTGGTAAATCCATTTTTTTCCCTGGTTCTCTCCGCACGGGCCCAACGTTTAGCAGTTCAGCTTTCCACACATACGCTTCCCTCTATTACTCTGGTACAACTTTGGTTTTATTGAAAAATGTAATCTGTTCTGGTCTCGCTCCTCCTTTTATCAACGTGACAGACTCCATTTCAACCCACTCGGCAAACATTTTTTACAGCCAACATCATCTATGCAGTTCTGACTCATAAAGTGTTCCACTGACTGTCCACCTATCCAGCCCCCACCTGCCCCCACCCCACCATCAGCTCCCACCCCATCTACCCCCACCCACCTGCTGATTTCCTCTTTTTATCGAGTATCAAACTTAATTTTAGATAAAGTTGCCCCCTACAAGATCTGGAATTCTGACCCCAGCCATGGCTAAATGACCACACAAACACACTAAAACCAAGAAAGAAAATGGGACAGAAGAAAAAGAAATCAGTTTTTTTTTTGTCTCCCCTGGAAAGAAGCATTAAATGATTACCAACAAGCAGTTAAGGAAGCTAGAACAAATTTTATTCAAATTTAATTTTACAGAATAAATCCAGAATAAAACTTTAACCCTAACCCAATCCTCATGTTTTATTTAATATTTTAGATTCACTGACCACTCCCAAGCACTGCCATTTTACTGCTCACTCTCTGGACCTGTGTGAACGCAAAGAACACCATATAAGAAAGAGCATAACTGCACCATCCCAGACAATTTCTGTAATTAGAGAACCAATTTTAAATATTTTTACTGATTTTATTCCTTTATCTCTCTCTTCCCTGTCGTCTTTTAGCTGATATTTTAGCTGAAGGATGTTTTTAATGGGGTTGGACCCAGTATTTTAACAATCCTGAACCGTTCCTTTCAGAAGGTTTAGTCCCTTCCTGTTTTAAACATGCAGTGGTCCAACCTCTTTTAAAGAAACCAATCAGATTTGAACAACTTTAGAACCATTTCTAAACTCCCTTTTTATCCAAACTTTTAGAGAAAGCTGTATGCAATTTTTTTTTTTGATTTTATCAACAAATATAACATTCTTGAGAAATTTCAATCTGATTTTAGAGCATTGCACAGCACTGAAACAGACCTCCTCAAAGTCACTAACGACCTTCTTTCAGCTGTCCTCGGCCCTGATTACCTGTGGTGTGCTGCAGGGTTCCATTTTAGGTCCAATTTTATTTTCTAGTTCTATGCTCCCCCTAGGACATGTCATTGCCCGCCATAATGTGTCCTTCCATTGCTACACTGATGACACACGGATATACCTCCCGCTGAGACTAAATGACCCTGGAAATCTAGCTGCTGTGTTAGAGCGCTTCAACGATGTGAACAGTAGGATGGTCCAAAACTTTCATCTTCACTCCTCCAAATCATAAATAATCCTAATTAATCCTCCACAATCAATCTCCCATTTTCAAAATTCCCCCAAACCTCACCAATTCAGCCACAAATCTCATCTTAGTATTCAAGCCCTTATCAAAAAAGTTACACGATTAGTAATTACAATTAGTAAAATAAAATCCATCCTCCCCCACTCAGACCTGAAAAAAGTGACCAACACCCTCATAATCTCCTGCCTGGACTATTGCAACTTCCTCCTCCCCAACCTAATAAATCCATCTCTCGCCTCCAACTGGTTTAAAACACAGCAGCTGGACCTCTTCTTCAGCTGGTTTTAACAGACGAGAGCACATCACTCCGGTTTTGGCCTCCCTTCACTGGCTCCCTGTACGTTTTAGAATTGATTTTAAGAATTTACTGATCACTTTTAAAGCTAAAGCACGCTTTAAAGCACCAAGATACATAGCCTAATTTTTAATCCCCTCCAAGCACCGCAGCCTTAGACCCTCTGGCAGGTCCGTGTTTGCTGTTCTGAAGTCGGGGCTCCGGGCAAAAGGTGATCGAGCCTTTTTGGTCTGGGCTCCTCAGCTTTGGAACCTGCCTGAGGAGATGGAGGAGAGGCTTGCACCTTCAGTATCATCTTTGAAATCACTTCTTAAAACTCACTTTTATCAAATGGCATTTCTTTAACGTTCCTAATTGTACTTATTATTTATTTATTTAAATACTTTTTATTGCTGTGTCTTTCTCTATATTTTGCTGTTCTCTGACTGTTTTTAATCTTTCCTGTGTGTTTACACTGTTTTTTGCTCTGTGTGCAGCACTTTGCAAACCTTGTTTTTAAAAGTGCTCTATAAATAAAGATTTATTAAGCCCGAGCACCACAAGCTGGCGAGAGGTTTATTAGTTTCGTAGTGCCATGCAAAGCACGGCTGCAAAAGTGCGCACCAAATCGAGCATGAAGCGCTCGCCCGTTTCCAAACACTCACTAACGCATTCCCCAACTCATGCACGTCCTGTGCATACTAATTAGTAGTGGGAAAATTGAACATTATCGTTGTAAACAAGTGCTCATGTGCGCTGAGTCGCCATGACGTAGGAAAATATATAGTTTGTGAAATAAAAAAAAGGGGAAACATTGTTTTCTCCTCTTCTTCTTTGGACCAACCCCCCCATTTTTCACCCAGTGAACACTGACGAAAAGTCAGGAAATTTGCACACCTCTAAAACCTCCAAAACTCCCTGCCTGAAACCTACTTGAGGTGAAAAAATAAAATTTGGCACGTTAGCGCCCCCTACAGATCAAAGCAAACTTTTATATGGGAAGCAAAAAAAGTAGTTTTTTGAATTTTTTGGAAATTTCACACAAAATTCTATTTTGGCCTCCTGATCAAAAAGGCCAACCAGACCAATGTCATATTTTGTACGTCAATGTCGTACCAATGACAAAAACGCCCCGTGTTATTCCTGTGGGAAAATCGCAAAATGTCTAAAATTTGAAAATTTCTTTAATACGCATTTTTACGAACTCCTCCTTGGGCGTAAACTCGACCAAAGTGAAATTTGGTGCAAATCATCCTGAGGAGTGAGGCACTTTTGCGAACTCCTCGGGTGTAAGCCCGACCATCCTGAAATTTGGTGAAAATGATCTTGAGGGGTGGGAAATCAAAAGTTAACCAAGATTTTAGCACAAGTATTATGGTCTTAGACCAACTTTTAGACATTTTCAGTGAAATATGAGAAGTAGGAGGCGCAGTAGTGCCACGGATTTGGCAGCAGGTATTTCGTACTTCGTGCGCACTTTTGCACGGGCTTCCCCCGTTTACAATGATTATGTTCAATTATGGGCGAGCGCTTCACGATCGATTTTGTGCGCACTTTCGCAGCCGTGCTTTGCACTGCACTATGAAACTAATAGGCCTCTCGCCAGCTTGTGGAGCTTGGGCTCACATTTTTTTATCTTGAGGGATTCTGTTTTAGAACTAAGCTCTACTTATTATGATTTTCAACTTTTATTAATAAATTGTTCTAAACAAACTGGCACAGGTTATATCACATCAAACTAAGTAATAACTGGGAAAACATGAACACTTGTCATATGCATTTTGAATCCCTTTTAACACTAAAACGTAGTGATGATTATATTTAAGATTTGACTAAGCATTTTTCCTGTTTGTCCCCGATTTGACAGTTTCCATAAAGTTATTAATGTTACTTCCTGGTTGAACATGGGCAGCAAATATGACAGAGGTAGAGGTAATTCCACAACTGTTTCCTAGCAACCATTTTGAAAACAAGGGCCAAAATCCATAGAAATTACACAATAGTTATGATTTGACAATAATTATCATCATCATCACAGAGGGATTCCATTTTAAAACTCAGCACTACTTCCTGTCATTTAAAATTTTTATTTTTAAATTTTTCTTCACAAACTGCTGCATCACAGATGTCAACTATGATAAATATTTAACACAGACGCCCTCCCATCAAACTAAGTCAGTATTAGAGACAAATGAGAACCTGTCATACAGACTTTAATTGTACCTGACTAGTCCTCGGTCGAACACAGCGCGAGTCACGGGCATGCTTCCTACTTCACCGAGGAAAAGGAATCCTGAACACGGAGTATGTCCAGATTTTACGTCAATATTCGACACTGTAAGATTGTAAACGTTAACTGCGTCTCCACAAGTGAATAAAAACAGCAGTAGCAGAGTAAAAATGAGCTCGTATGGACAAGAGCGAGCGGATTGTTAGCCGAATGCGGTCAGCGCGCACAGTACAGGCTGCGGACTGTTTACTTCCGGATAAATGCAAAGCAGAGCTCTGATTCGTCCGAGAGCGGCCAAAGATCTTTGACACACTCAAGAGAAGTGTCTGCGCGGGGCGGGATTGTGGTCGTCGAAACAAGCGAGCGAAGAAAATACTTTGCTTTGCGCAATCAAATCCGAAGGTGAGCTTGAATTCAGCGACTGGGTCTTAATTCTCAATCGGCGCTTCCTTTCCTCTCCTCGTCTCCTCGTCTCCTCGTCTCGCGTGTTCCCGTGGAGCCGCTATTTTTCAGCAGTGGCGGACTTAGGAATTTGGGGGCCCAAGGCAAAATTAAGTACATCACATGTGATTTTCTATAATTTTTCTGTTGTGTATCTTGAATTGTTCTTGAAGGAAGCTTTTGTTTTTGTTTTGTTTGTTTTTTTACATATTAAAGCTTAAATGTTCTAAACAGTTTTAAACGGGGATTTGGGGGTCGTTCTCCAGAAGAATATTTAAGAAATCAGACTATATTTCTTGTTTGTGGGTGCATTTTAACACATGTTCAGCTGATGTCTACATGACTTTCATTAGAAATGTGATCATTTTATATTTTATTTACTACTTCACTTTCACTACTTTTTCTTGTGTCTATGATGATTGGGGGGATCTTAGTGGGGGCCCCTTCAGGTTGGGGCCCAAGGCAATTGTGGCCTGTTGCCTAATGGTAAGACCGCCACTGATTTTCAGTAAAGTCCGTTTTCGAGCGTCTTTTTCAATGTATTTGTTAAATTACAAAAATACAAAATAATACAAAAAACGAATATTAAATACAATCTCGTAATTATGAGATCATTTTCTCCTAATTAGGAGATAATATTTATGTTGCAAGTACCAGCTAAGCTCTTTGCTCCCCAGTGCCAGGACGCTTTTGTTGAGGATATTTTTGGGTCTACATGCAAATGATTACGCCATAGCCTGATCGCCCACTTTGCACAATATTTTATACTTACTGCGCACTTAAGAAGAGACGTCATGGAGCTTTGGACGTAACGTGTAGCGACTCATCAGACTTCCACATTGAGTGAATCAGTAATACTGACACTAATATAATTCTGACTTTAGCTGCTGCCATTGCGTTTCCCTTTGTCGGAATTTTACTTTTTAGTTCCTCATGTTTACTGAGGATGATGCTTGTTCTTCCTGTGAGAAGGACGCCGCTCTTCCCTTCTCCAATGTTGTCATTGGCTGGCGGGCACTAACTCCGCCCCTTTATGTGAACGCGCACGTTCTCATTCTGAAAATCTTGGGTTGACAGAACGAGATGTGAACTCGCTTCGTTATCCAGAGACGCCTGTCTCGGTCAATCTAAGTAAGAGCAATTTATCCAGGATAAGTTCAGTTGGCTTCGTAGTACAGACCTCCAGTGGCAGGCCATGTACTCGGCTCACTTTAAGGAGCGGGACTCACAGAGTTGTCCGAATCTGTGAATATGACACTAACTTTATTGCCTGGACTCCATTCTAATCTCCATGTATTAGTCAATACTTTCATTAGTCTGGAGATGCCGCCACATAAATCAAATCAATTTATTTTTCTAATGCCCAAAATCACAACAGTTGCCTCGATGGGCCACAGGTAAAAGCAGTTCAGATAACTGTCCCAGAATGCCCCTGTCCTTTGACCCTCCTTCAGGAAAAACTACAAAAAACCCCACGGGACAAAGTATAAACCTGAGGAGAACCACAGTGAAGGAGAGATCCTACTCCCACGGACGGACAGGCTGCAGATGAACTAGGACTGACATCCACTTGGACTGAACCAGAACCACTCAAGAGGGAGGAGGCTTTAAAGAGTTCATCCAGGCGGACGAGGAGCAGTCCACCAGTGTAGAGAGATCCTCCAGCAGGAGATGAGGAACAGTTCATCTAAAGTAGAAGGAGTTCGTCCAGGCAGACGAGGTGTGGCTAATCCAGCTGTCCAGGCGGGTGGAGCATAGATCATCCAGTGTAGAGATCGATCCACCAGACAGATGGGGTGGGGGAGTCGTCATAATTTGACTTCAGGGGGGCGGGACAAACATGCGTCAATCAGACGAACAGCGGACGTGACAACAGCACCATCAAAGTATGATTTATGTGTGAAAGGCAGCAGAGAGCTGTGGCTGTCAGTCCAAAATGGCGTGTAGCTGTAAAGCTTCCTCTGGCTATGGTTTTAACGACACGTCCTGGTCTTTTAAAAGAGAGGAGAGAGCAGCCCCCAACATTTTCTCAGTCGTGGACATCATCTTGTTATTGCTTGTAATGGCGACCCACAGGATGTGACGTTTTTCTCTCATGGCTCCGATTGACTCAGTTGCCGCAAAATAGAGGAAGTAGGGGCTTTAGCGATCATGCCCATACCCACTGTCTTTCAAAATTGAAAGATGTTGAAAGATAGTGGGAATGGCTGGTCAGGCTACTAACTTTACCCAACTAGTGCGCAGTCCTTTTTGTGGCACCGCACACTTCAGCCATTTTTCCATTCATCTCCACAGAAATCCTGATGATTACGAGGAGCTCTGGAGACACATGTCAGCACTGCAAGCGAGGCTCCATCACCGCTGCTCTTTCCACTCCCACATGTTGACGTTGCACAAGCACAGTTATTGTCTCGTCCTTACTCTGTTTTATGTGAACATTCATGTGAACAATTGTAAGACATAATAAGGCGACTTATCGCTGACCTTAGGAAATCTTGCCCATGCAGGACAGGACAGGATGCATTGTAGTTTATGTCTTTTTGCCCAACCTCCACTTTGAACATCCTGTGGTCAGATAAAAGACTTATCTGTTTGACTGAATCATCATGGACAGTCGACTTTGAGAAACATAGCGGACACTCTCCTCTGTATCATGGTTTTATGCATTTTTTCTATTTGTCTGTATTTCATTGGAAAGCGCTTTGGTCACCTTGCGTGTTGTAAAAGGCTCTATAAATAAACACTGATTGATTAATTGATTGATTAATAAGCAAATGGCTCATAGGGACCGGGCTGAAGCGTGCGGGGCCACAAAACCGCCCCCTGGAGTGGACCAGGTACGCGGGGACGGTGCAGTGCCACATGGTCAGTTTCGCCACAGAAGAATTCAATAACTGAGCTTATGACTTATAACTCACAATCAGACGTCTCCAAACCTGGGCTAAACCAGGTCTATTCCCGCACACAATAAGGCATCACAACGAGCTGCTCCGAAGGATATTCTGAGCAGAAACTCGCGAATGTTGTAAAAAATAAATATCCACAGAAATCCCACATGGACACTCACGTGTAAGTGCTGAAGGCTTGGGATTCTGTAGCTCAGAACTCATTTCCTCCACACTTGGGCACAGACATTTCTCCCAGGCGTTCAGAGTTGTTGTCACTTAACCACAATCCACTTCATGAAACAATAAAGGATGACCTGGAAAGATGGATAAACCTCCCACTTACCATAATAGGACGCATTGCCTCAGTAAAAATGAAGATCCTTCCTAAACTGAATTAATCTGTTTGCTAATATACCAGTCACTCCTCCAGACAAATGGTTCAATCACTTGACTCAAAAGTTTTACTGGAAGAATTTAAAAAATCCAAAATTAAACTCTCAACACTACAGAAAACGAAAGCTCAATGCAGTCTTGATGCCTCTAATTTAATCCATTACTACCTAGCAAATCAGCTACAATATCTAGTGAAATTGACAAAAGCAGAACAAAATCACTGATGGTATCAAACAAAACAGTCACTCTTCCAAAATATCTCGCATATCTCATTGGCCGACTTACTGGTGATGAACCTTCCACTCAAACAACACTCCTTTTTCAAGTTCTTGACTATTTCAACAATTCTGACAGCGTGGTGAAAAGCTTTGAAACAACAAACTCATCACTACACCCTGTAAATACACTCCCATTTGGTACAATCCCAACTTTCATGCAAACGACATCACACTTCATTATCACTCACCTCTGTCATCTTCTTAGCAATAATACACTAATGACATTCCAACAGCTTATTGACCTATAGAATCTCAACAGCAACAATAACTTCCAATATCTGCAAATAAAATCTATAGGTAAAAGCATGATAAACATTCTCAATAACCCACTGACTACACCCTGACTTCTTGAAAATATTACAAATATTAAGGACATGAAAAAGTCGTATCGAAACTATACAAACTCAATGATGACAATACAATATACACAGCACAGGACAAATGGAGCTTGGACATTGACACTCCACTTACACATGAATTCTGGACTGAAATATGCAAAAACACCTTCTCTATGTCATCACGCACGGGTCAGAGGAGAACGGGCGGGACACGGGAGAGAGACACACACACGGGTCAGAGGAGAACGGGCGGGACATGGGAGAGAGACACACGGGTCAGAGGAGAACGGGCGGGACACGGGAGAGAGACACACACACACGGGTCAGAGGAGAACGGGCGGGACACGGGAGAGAGACACACACGGGCCAGTGGAGAACGGGCAGGACACGGGAAAGAGAGACACACACACACGGGCCAGAGGAGAACGGGCGGGACACGGGAGAGAGACACACACGGGTCAGAGGAGAACGGGCGGGACACGGGAGAGAGACACACACACGGGTCAGAGGAGAACGGGCGGGACACGGGAGAGAGACACACACACGGGTCAGAGGAGAACGGGCGGGACACGGGAGAGAGACACACACACACGGGCCAGAGGAGTACAGGCGGGACACGGAGAGAGACACACACACGGGTCAGAGGAGAACGGGCGGGACACGGAGAGAGACACACACACGGGTCAGAGGAGAACGGGCGGGACAGGAGAGAGAGACACACACGGGCCAGAGGAGAACGGGCAGGACACGGGAAAGAGAGACACACACACACGGGCCAGAGGAGAATGGGCGGGACATGGGAGAGAGACACACACGGGCCAGAGGAGAACGGGCGGGACACGGGAGAGAGACACACACACGGGCCAGAGGAGAACGGGCGGGACACGGGAGAGAGACACACACACGGGTCAGAGGAGAACGGGCGGGACACGGGAGAGAGACACACACACGGGTCAGAGGAGAATGGGCGGGACATGGGAGAGAGACACACATGGGCCAGAGGAGAACGGGCGGGACACGGGAGAGAGACACACACACACACGGGCCAGAGGAGAACGGGCGGGACACGGGAGAGAGACACACACACGGGTCAGAGGAGAATGGGCGGGACACGGGAGAGAGACACACACACACGGGTCAGAGGAGAACGGGCGGGACACAGGAGAGAGACACACACACACACGGGCCAGAGGAGAATGGGCGGGACATGGGAGAGAGAGACACACGCACGGGCCAGAGGAGAACGGGCGGGACATAGGAGAGAGAGACACACACACGGGTCAGAGGAGAATGGGCGGGACATAGGAGAGAGAGACACACACACGGGTCAGAGGAGAATGGGCGGGACATAGGAGAGAGAGACACACACACGGGTCAGAGGAGAATGGGCGGGACATAGGAGAGAGAGACACACACACGGGTCAGAGGAGAATGGGCGGGACATAGGAGAGAGAGACACACACACGGGCTAGAGGAGAACGGGCGGGACATAGGAGAGAGAGACACACACACGGGCTAGAGGAGAACGGGCGCTGCAGCGGCTGCACAAATGGCTCTGTCTGCTGCAGCTGCAGGTGTGGTTTGTCTCTCTGCCGCCTCCACCTCTTTTTTCTGCACCAAAGTTCTGTCTTTGTGCCATAAAGCCTCAGAAAAGTTGTGTTTGCAATGTCAGGTTCCATGATAAACAGTAAACGCTTCCTGTGTGGTGCTTTCAAGATGAAAGTTTCTCTGTTTTCCACCTGCAGTGAGGGCTTTATTGAGAAAAGGTTGGACCCTGAGCCAGTGCACTTGCAACAACACACGGCTGAGCGGAGCGACTGGCTTATATTTTCCGACATTGTTTTGCTGTAAATAAAGCTGGAAAATTTCAGATACTACTGGACGGATCCCGAGGCGTTCCCAGGCCAGCCGAGAGTCTTCCCAGGGGCTGCTTCCTGGTGGGACATGCCCAGAACACCTCCCGTGGGACGCGTCCAGGAGGATCCAGAGCAGATGGCTGAGCCACCTCAACTGGCTTCTCTCAGCGGCTCTACTCCGAGCTCCTCCCGTGTGTCTGAGCTCCTCACCCTATCTCTGAGGGAGCGCCCAGCCACCCGGCGGAGGAAGCTCATTTCGACCGCTTGTATCCGCGATCTTGTCCTTTCGGTCATTACCTAAAGCTCATGACCAGGTGAGGGTAGGAACGCAGACAGACCGACAGTTCATAGAGAGCTTCGTTTTTCGACTCAGCTCTTTCTTTACCACAACGGTTCGATACAGCGCCCGCATCGCTGCACCGATCCACTTGTCAATCTCACGTTCCATCCTTCCCTCACTCGTGAACAAGACCCCGAGATACTTTTTCCGAGAACTGTGACCTCGGATTTGGAGGAGCTGATCTTCATCCCAGCTGCTTCACACTCAGCTGCAAACCGTCCCAGTGCATGCTGCAGGTCCTGGTTTGATGGAGCATCAGGACGACATCATCTGCAAACAGCAGAGATGAGATCCTGTGGTTCCCTAAGTGAACGCCCTTCAGGCCCTGACTGCGACTAGAAATTCTGTCCATAAAAATTATGAACAGAATCGGTGACAAAGGGCAGCCCTGGCGGAGTTCAACATGCACTGGGAACAGGTCTGACTTACTGCCGGCAATGCAAACACAGCTCCTGCTCCGGTCGTACAGGGACCGGACAGCCCTTAGCATAGGGCCCTGGACCTATACTCCCGGAGCACCCCCCACAAGGTGCCACGGGGCATATGGTTCGAATGCTTTCTCCAGATCCACAAAGCACATTGGACTGGTTGGGCAAACTCCCATGAACCCTCGAGCACCCGATGGAGAGTATAGAGCTGGTCCAGTGTTCCACGACCGGGACGAAAACCACACTGCTCCTCCTGAATCCGAGGTTCGACTATCGGTCGGATTCTCCTCTCCAGTACCCTGGAATAGACCTTACCGGGGAGGCTGAGGAGTGTGATCCCCCTGTGGTTTTTGCCTCTGCGATCGCACGGGCTGCGGTAAGTTTTGCCTGTCAATACCTGTCAGCTGCTTCAGGAGTCCCACAAGCCAACAAGGTCCGATAGGACTCCTTCTTCTGCCTGACAGCATTCCTTACTTCAGGCGTCCACCACCGGGTTCGGAGATTGCCTCCGCGACAGGCACCAGAGACCTTGCGACCACAGCTACGAGCCACCGCATGTCGTAGCCCACGTGGGCGTTTAAGTCCCCCAGTAGAACTACGAAGTCCCCAGTCGGTGCACTGTCCAGTACCCCTCCCAGCCACTCAAAAAGGCCTGGGTACTCTCTCTACACTGCTGTTCGGCCCGTAGGCCGACACAACAGTGAGAAACCTGTCCCCGACCCTAAGGTGCAGGGACACGACCCTCTCCTTCACTGGGGTGAACTCCAACACGTGACGGCTGAGCTGTGGGGCTATAAGCAAGCCCACACCAGCCCGTCGCCTCTCCTCGCGGGCAACACCAGAGAAATGGAGTGTCCAGCCCCTTTCGAGGAGACGGGTTACAGAGCCCAGGCTGTGGTGGAGGTGGGACTGACTATATCTAGTTGGTAACGCTCGACCTCCCGCACGAGCTCAAGCCCCCCCCGCCAGAGATGGTGACATTCCATGTCCCAACAGCTAGATGCTCTGTCCATGGACTGGGTCGTCGAGGCACCCAGCCTCCCGGCTACTGCCTAGTCCTCTTTGCACCCAACCCTTACAGTCACCTCTGCAGGTGGTGAGCCCACAGGAGGTCGGACCCACGTCATCCTTTCGGGCTGAGCTCCCGTGGGCAAAGGCCCGGCCACCATGCGCTCGCATACGAGCACCAACCCCAGGCCTGGCGCCATACCGGCCGACGTCCCGATCCTTGATATTGAACTGTCCATAAGGGTTTGTTGAAAACACCACACAGCAATATTTTAATCATTCACATTCATGACAATATTAAGGTGAAATCTGAAAAATTTGGATTGACTTTTCAGTGTGAGAGATGTGAGGTGTGTGTGTATGGGATGGAGGTGAAATGTGTGAGACTTGAGAGCCCTGGATATCACGCAGTCCACAGGTTTTATTGATGTGGGAAGAAATTGTGAAAATGTAATAAACAGATAATAACAATCACAGACATGTAAATTTTGAAAAAATACACAACAATGTAAAATAAATGTAGCAAGTAAAATCCCAAGTAGACTGTATATATCGCACCATCACAGGGTTTATCTAATCATATTTATATTCTTAACTTGAAATTAAATGCACTGTATTTGTCACATAAAATCAAAGATGTAATCACTATCGTTTATCGTATGTTTATAATCACTTTTATATGAACTAAAATAGCTGCAGAGTAGTTTACATGCTAATGATAGCAATGCATCATCATCAACTGTAATTTATTTTTATATCTTCACATTTTACAACTTTTGTCAAAATATCCACGTTCACCCAAACACAAACCACTTCATCAGTACAAACCCACAATGCTTTCAAAGGCATAAAATGCATATAGATGTTTCTGGCTGAAGAACAGCTTGCACAATCCAGTGCAGTGAGACCATACAATCTACTTTACTTATAAAAATTCAATATTGAAATTAAAAAGCTAGAAATCTATTGGACGGTCAAGGTCTACATTGCTTTTTTAAAATCATATTTTACTATTTCTTTCCATTGTTTTATGTTGCACCCATCGCCAAAGCAAGTTCCTGGTTTGTGAATTTTGTTTACAATAAAAAGTCTGACTCTGACAATGATAATAACAACTTGTACAATAGAGTGATGTTTTAATATTACCACGTGGTCTAGTTTTGATTTACTGTAGGCAGGAAAGGCCCAACTTTGTTTAATTCTTCTGATCCCTGTTCAAACAGTCTAGTTTTAGTTGCCTAGTTTTATTTTAGTTTATTATTTTCTGTGTTTTTATTTTTTTTAATTGATCTATTATTTTGACAGATTTTTCAGCTGGAACTGAACATCTCTGTCCATGTCCATAAAGTTTAAAATGTGGTTGGACATGCACAGCACATGTGACATATGTAAAGGTAATTCCAACCCATTCAACTGTTACCCAGCAACCATTTTGAAAACAGGGCCAAAATCCAGATAAATTACACAATAATTATGATTTGACAAACAACAAAACCTAATAATGCCTTCATTTTGATGAATTACTGTGTCAGTTTTGTGTAAATTGTCTTTGTATTTACAATGGCAAGTCACTTTTTATGTCATAAATAGAGGGATTCCGTTTAAGAACTCAGCACTACTTCCTATAATCCTGTAATTTATTTTTTTTCAAAATTTCTGTATAAACTGCAACTTCATGGATGGAAAATTATGATAAATATTTACCAACAGACTAAGTCATAAATAGAAAAACATGAGAACCTGAAATAGACTTCAAGGCACATTCAGTGAGGTGTTATCTCTAAGCTAGGTCTACAATGCTTGCTTTGTCTTCCATGTTCATCAGCAGCAGGTCGTCTTCTTATCATGTGCTGTCTCCAGTTTTCCACTATCTGCTCCTAATAAAACAAACATATGGTTTATAAGTGTGTAACTACATGATCAGGCTGTATGCATCTATAAAAGTAATAAGTGCTCACTCATACTGTGGCCCAGGCCAATGCTGGCAGGTGTCCCGCTCTCCAGGTCTTTTGATATGCAGCTTTCAAAGGCAAGCGCTGCCACTCGGAAGAAAAAACCTTGCACATTCTCTCCTGCACATGAAGAAAAACATAAAGAACAGTGGTGGAAAGAGTACTGCAAATGTGAATTAAGTCCAGTGTATTATCCAGTGGATAATAATGTGTTCAAACCAGTGGGCGAGGCTACCGCGCTCAAATTGAGCCGCCGACTGTAGGCTGCCATGTTTGCAATCTGCTGCTGACCACTAGGGGCCGCTGTGGAAGTAGAATTATTCAATGCAAGTCAATGGGGAGTTAGACGTTTCAAAACCTACTTTAGAGCCTGGCTCAAAATACGGCTTTGGTCTCAAACGTTAGCTTACGGCTCTGTGACAACGCTGAGGGGGGTGAATGTTTTTGAACCAGGCTGGTTTAGCCTGTGATTTTTTAAAGTTCGTGCATATCTAATGAAGAAGGCGGGCTTTACGCGCCGGAAATGTCAGGGCGCAGCCATACACCTACGAGTGGGCGGTAACCATAGAGACAACGACGGCAGTACGTCAGCAAAAGGCCGCCCCGAAGTCGCCCTCCCCCCGCCTCCCCACCGAGGGGGGAGTGGTGGGGGCTAACCCGCGGCCATTTTGAATTCTCCGTGACTGAGCCGCATTATCATGAATGGGGCGGAGCCACAACCGTCTGTCCACTATTTTTATGTCTATGGTTCAAACACAAGTACGTCCTGCTGCCAAATATTTACTTAAGTAAAAGTAAAAAAAGGACACTTCTCGTTAAGTATAAGAGCATTTGGCAAAGTAAGGCAAGTTTATTTGCACAATTTGTACATAAGGTAATTCAAAGTGCTTAACACAACAGCTCAAAATTGCATTCAAATCAGAAAACACAAACACATTTGGAATAATTTGTTTATACAAAACTTGAAAAATATATTTTTTAACTCTTTTTTTACTAACTCTGTTGTTTTCCACCACAATCCACATATTCTCAGAGCTCTGGCCAATCAGAGCATCCGATGCTAATAATGATAATAATAATAATACTAAAGCCTTACACTTATAATGCACTTTACAGGCTTGTTGAAGCTTCTCAGAGCGTTACATTCAAAAAATTAATCAATCAATCAAAGTTTACTTGTAGAGGACAAAAAAAAATGAAATAACTTTACAACCATAAAAAACATTAAAACCACTTCTCTTTTCTCCTCAACAACAAACAACTTTGGACTGTTTTGGTCAGGAGTCACATGAGCTGTTTAACCAATGAGAAGTCAGGAAACACGCCTAAATAACGCACTATTATATTGAGCTCTATCATTATAAAGCTAAATAAATAGTTTTTGAAGATTCTTTCTTCTTCTTCTTTCTTTGTCAGGTAAAAGTTTATTTAGTTATTTAGTAATCAAAGTTTACTTGTAGAGGACAAAAAATTAAAGTACTTTACAACCATAAAAAACATTAAAACCACAATATAAATCACAATATAACAATAAAAGCATAAATAAACACATTTTTAAATGTTGTGTTAAAAGCACCTATTTTGTATGGGGTGAGAGTTGTTTCATATTAATTTATTGACGCAAAAAGAAAGATTAATTCAAAGTCCCAGATTTTTTCACAATCCCTGACTTGCATTTATGGATTTATGCAAAATTAGATTTGCATATATATATTTGTGAATAACACATATTTTTGTTTTGTGAATCTGTGTTTTTGCGAGAATCTGATACTGAATTTGAGGATCACCTAAATTGTGCATTCTTCACCTTTGTGAATGTGGATATTTATGAGACAAATGTTACACATTTTGTAAAAAATATCTATGCAGAATTTTGGATTCACGCAAAATCCGGATTTATTCAAAAAGTTACACTTGCATGCAGAATTTTTTCACACAAATTCTCAATTGTAAAAATGAAGTTACATTTTATTTTGAAATCTGTAGTTTTGCATGTGAGTGTGTGACTTTGCATTTGTGGATCGCTCACCACGTGCATTCATCCTCTGATCTCGCCGAGGATCTTTTTAACACAAACATTCTCCCAACTCATTCAGAAGACAGCGCTGTTCCTCTGGTAACCACTAGGGGCAGTGCTGACCAACTTTAACTGTATAGAAGGGCATTTCCGGATGTAGACAGACCCTTATTACCCCAAAAAATGGCGGAGAGAGACCAGAGTGAAGTCGCTGGATGGGTTACATAACATGTTTATCGTTGTTCTAGCTAGCAGCATAGTATTTCAGCGTAGACATTTAAATAAGTAGACACGGCATTCACTGCTCATGCTATCGACCACTTAGCAACACGACCTCATATATTTTCCCTATAGCCGTTAGCATTAGCTCACAAAACACGCAAGTTATGACTAATCCAGTTTGAATTTTATTTTAAATAAATAACGTGTACAGTCATGTGAGCTAAAGGCTTACTGACTTCAAGTTGAGAATTCTTTGTGCTTCTTGTGAACATCTAGCGACCACAAACCATTCTCTTTTTTACATGTTACAGGTGAGGATAGCAGATAAATGCCATAAATATCATGAAATAACAAGTTTTATATACTTTAATAAGGGGATTGGCTTCATTCATTTGTATGTGACGGAACCGGGAAAGGCTAAAAAAAACACCAACACTGCCCCTAGTGGTTACCAGAGGAACAGCGCTGTCTTCTGAATGAGTTGAGAGAATGTTTGTGTTAAAAAGATCCTCGGCGAGATCAGAGGATGAATGCACGTGGTGAGCGATCCACAAATGCAAAGTCACACACTCACATGCAAAACTACAGATTTCAAAATAAAATGTAACTTCATTTTTACAGTTGAGAATTTGTGTGAAAAAAAAGTCCAACTTTTTGAATAAATCCGGATTTTGCGTGAATCCAAAATTCTGCATAGATATTTTTTACAAAATGTGTAACATTTGTCTCATAAATATCCACATTCACAAAGGTGAAGAATGCACAATTTAGGTGATCCTCAAATTCAGTATCAGATTCTCGCAAAAACACAGATTCACAAAACAAAAATATGTGTTATTCACAAATATATATATGCAAATCTAATTTTGCATAAATCCATAAATGCAAGTCGGGCATTGTGAAAAAATCTGGGACTTTGAATTAATCTTTCTTTTTGCGTCAATAAATTAAAATGAAACAAATCTCACCCCATAATTTTGAACCAAAAGAATGTCTTTCGGTCAAGTTCTTAGCATAGCAAGTTTTTTAGCATTGAACCTTTTACAGTTTGTTTTTCTGTTTGAGTGCTGTGTTTGCCCAGAGATTTTTGTATCAATGGTACATTTGTAAGATTATTTTTAACTTTATTAAAACAATGGCATCTACCTGTGGCCCATCGAGGCTGTTGTTGTGATTTTGGGCACTACAAAATTGAATTAAATTGAAAAACTGCAAGTAGCATCCTTTAATATTAACAGCACATATATATATATATATATATATATATATATATATATATATATATATATATAAATCCTACCAGTGGCTAGAGCGGGCCGGACTAAAGGACAGCACAGAGGCACTCATCATGGCTGCACAGGAACAGGCCCTGAGCACCAGAGCGATAGAGGCCCAGATCTACCACACCAGACAAGACCCACGGTGTAGGCTGTGCAAAGAAGCTCCTGAGACAGTCCAACACATAACTGCAGGGTGTAAGATGCTGGCAGGGAAAGCATACATGGGCAACGCCACAACCAAGTGGCTGGTATAGTGTACAGAAACATCTGTGCGGAGTACGGACTGGAAACCCCAAGGTCAAAGTGGGAAACACCTCCAAAGGTGGTAGAGAATGACCGAGCGAAGATCCTGTGGGACTTCCAGATACAGACTGACAGAATGGTAATGGCAAACCAACCAGACATCGTGGTGGTGGATAAAGAGCAGAGGAAGGCCGTTGTGGTTGATGTGGCGATACCATGTGATGGCAACATCAGGAGAAAGGAACATGAGAAACTGGAGAAATACCAAGGGCTCAGAGAAGAGCTGGAGAAGGCCTGGAAGGTGAAGGCCAAGGTGGTGCCCGTGGTGATCGGAGCACTTGGGGCAGTGACCCCCAAACTGGAGGAGTGGTTACAACAGATCCCTGGAGGAACATCAGACATCTCTCAGTCCAGAAGAGCGAAAGTGCTAGGAACAGCTAAGATACTGCGGCCGAACCCTCAAGCTCCCTGGCCTCTGGAAGAGGACCCGAGCTCAGAGATGGATGTGACCACCCGTGGAGGGTGAGCAGGGAATTTTATATATATATATATATATATATATACCCCTCCTTGAACCGCCACCTTAATGTGGTGGAGGGGTTTGAGTACCCGAATGGTACTGACCTGGTAGGGTCACCCATGGCAAACAGGTCCTGGGTGACGGGTCAGACTAAGAGCGGTTCAGAAGACCTTTATGAATAGCATAACAACGAGGTTGTGTACGTCGCCCGGACTGGCGTCACCGGGGCCCCACCTGGAGCCAGGCCTGGGGTGGGCGCTCGACGGCGAGCGTCTGGTGGCCGGGCCTTTCCCCATGGGGCCCGGTCGGGCACAGCCCGAAGGAGCGACGTGGGGCCATCCTCCCGTGGGCCCACCACCTGCGGGAGGATCCATAAGGGGCCGTGCGAAGAGATCCGGGCGGCAGTCGAAGGCGGGGGCCTTGACGACCGGATCTCCGGACACAGAAACTAGCTCTGAGGACATGGAATGTCACCTCGCTGGGGGAGGAGCCTGAGCTTGTGCGGGAGGTCGAGCGCTACCGACTAGATATAGTCGGCCTCACCTCCACGCACAGCCTGGGCTCTGGAACCCGTCTCCTCGAGAGGGGCTGGACGCTCCATTTCTCTGGCGTTGCCCGCGGGGAGAGGGCAGCGGGCTGGTGTGGGCTCATAGCCCCACAGCTCAGTCACCACGTGTTGGAGTTCACCCCGGTGAACGAGAGGGTCACGCCCCCCTGCCTTCAGGTGTGGGACAGGTCTCTCACCGTTGTGTCGGCCTACGGGCCGAACAGTGGTGCAGACCAGTCCTTCTTGGAGTCCCTGGGAGGGGTACCGGACAGTGCACCGCCCGGGGACTCCGTTGTTCTACTGGGGGACTTCAACGCCCACGTGGGCAACGACAGTGACACCTGGAGAGGGTGATCGGGAGGAACGGCCCCCCCGATCTGAACCCGGTGAACCATGTTCAAGCACAAGGGTGTCCATCAGTGCACGTGGCACCAGGACACCCTAGGCCGGAGGTCGATGATCGACTTTGTTGTCATGTCATCTGACCTTCGGCCGCGTGTCTTGGACACTCGGGTGAAGAGAGGGGCTGTCAACCGATCACCACCTGGTGGTGAGTTGGATCCGCTGGCGGGGGAGGAAGCTATACAGACTTGGCAGGCCCAAGCGCATTGTGAGGGTCTGCTGGGAACATCTGGCAGAGCCCTCTGTCGGCAGGGTCTTCAACTCACACCTCCGGGAGAACTTCTCCCAGATCCGGGGGAGGCTGGAGACATTGAGTCCGAGTGGACCATGTTCTCCACCTCCATTGTCGATGCGGCAGCTCGTAGCTGTGGTCGCAAGGTCTCTGGTGCCTGTCGCGGCGGCAATCCCCGAACCCGGTGGTGGACACCGGAAGTAAGGGATGCCGTCAGGCTGAAGAAGGAGTCCTACCGGGCCTTGCTGGCTTGTGGGACTCCTGAAGCAGCTGACGGGTACCGGCAGGCCAAGCACACTGCAGCCTGTGCTGTCACAGAGGCAAAAACTCGGGGAGTTCGGGGAGGCCATGGAGGAGGACTGTCGGTTGGCCTCAAAGAAATTCTGGCAAACCGTCCGACGCCTCAGGAGAGGGAAGCAGTGCTTCACCAACACTGTTTACGGTGCAGATGGAGAGCTGTTGACCTCGACTGGGGATGTTGTCGGAGGGTGGAAGGAATACTTTGAGGATCTCCTCAAACCCACTGTCACGTCTTCCGAGGAGGAAGCAGAGGCTGAGATCTTGGAGGTGGACTCGTCCATCACCCTGGCTGAAGTCACTGAGGTGGTTGGAAAGCTCCTTGGTGGCAAGGCTCCGGGGGTGGATGAGATCCGCCCTGAGTATCTTAAGTCTCTGGATGTTGTGGGACTGTCTTGGCTGACACGTCTCTGCAACATCGCGTGGCAGTCTGGGACGGTACCTCTGGACTGGCAGATCGGGGTGGTGGTCCCTCTGTATAAGAAGGGGGACCGGAGGGTGTGTTCCAATCACAGAGGGATCACACTTCTCAGCCTCCCCGGTAAGGTCTATTCCAGGGTACCGGAGAGGAGAATCCGACCGATGGTCGAACCTCGGATTCAGGAGGAGCAGTGTGGCTTTCGTCCCGGTCGTGGAACACTGGACCAGCTCTATACTCTCCATCGGGTGCTCGAGGGTTCATGGGAGTTTGCCCAACCAGTCCACATGTGTTTTGTGGATCTGGAGAAGGCATTTGACCGTGTGCCCTGGGGCGCCTTGTGGGGGGTGCTCGGGGAGTATGGGGTCCGGGGTCCTTTGCTAAGGGCTGTCCGATCCCTGTATGACCGGAGCAGGAGCTGTGTTGCTGGCAGTAAGTCAGACCTGTTCCCAGTGCATGTTGGACTCCGCCAGGGCTGCCCTTTGTCACCGGTTCTGTTCATAATTTTTATGGACAGAATTTCTAGGCGCAGTCAGGGCGCGGAGGGTGTCCGGTTTGGGGACCACAGGATCTCATCTCTGCTGTTTGCAGATGATTCTTCTTCAAACCAGGACCTGCAGCATGCACTGGGATGGTTTGCAGCCGAGAGTGAAGCGGCTGGGACGAAGATCAGCAGCTCCAAATCCAAGGCCATGGTTCTCGACCAGAAAAAGGTGGCTTGCCCTCTCCAGGTGGGTGGAGAGTCCTTGCCTCAAGTGGAGGAGTTCAAGTATCTCGGGGTCTTGTTCACGAGTGAGGGAAGGATGGAGCGTGAGATTGACAGGTGGATCGGTGCAGCGTCTGCAGTGATGCGGGCGCTGTATCGGACCGTTGTGGTGAAGAGAGAGCTGAGTCCAAAGACAAAGCTCTCGATTTACCGGTCAATACGTTCCTACCCTCACCTATGGTCATGAGCTTTGGGTAATGACCGAAAGGACAAGATCGCGGATACAAGCGGTCGAAATGAGCTTCCTCCACCGGGTGGCTGGGCGCTCCCTTAGAGATAGGGTGAGGAGCTCAGTCACACGGGAGGAGCTCGGAGTAGAGCCGCTGCTCCTCCACGTCGAGAGGAGCCAGCTGTGGTGGCTCGGGCATCTGTTCCGGATACCTCCTGGACGCCTCCCTCGGGAGGTGTTCTGGGCATGTCCCACCGGGAGGCGGTGTGTGTGTGGAGCGCGGGGACCCGAGGGTTCATATGGTAAAAGCAGTTTTGAAAGATAAGAAGGCCCAAGACCATTAAGACATTTAAAAACCTGAAACAAACGGGGAGCCAATGCAGTGATTTTAAAACTGGTTTTAAAACACGTGCTGCTGAATTTTGTAATAATTGTAAACCTGAAATACTCTTTTTGTGCAGATCAGAGAGCAGGGCATTACAGTAGTCTATACGACTGGAGATAAAAGCATCAGTGTCTCCGTGTTGGCCCGAGAGAGAATGGCGTGGACTCTGGCTGTTCTTTAAGTGATTAAACCTATTTTTGTGATGTTTTTAATGTGTGGAATAAATGTCAGCTCGGAGTCAAAAATGACGCCTAGGTTTTTTACTTGTGGTGACGGATTAAAAGACTGTGCTTGTAGTTTGGGCCAAAGTTTCTCTCTCTGGGCCTCAGGACCGATGACTAAATCCTCAGTTTTGTTCTGGTTAAGCTGGAGAAAGTTTTCTGCCATCCAGGATTTGATTCTAAAATACAGTTAAAAAGAGCATCCATTGGCCTGATGTCATCAGGAGACATGGAGATGTAAAGAAGTGTATCATCAGCAGAACTGTGGAAGTGCTGATGACACAGCAGAGGGCGCATGTACAGGTTAAAAAGTACAGGACCTAAAATGGAACCCTGGGGCACAACACGTGTGATTTTATGGACCCTGGAGGAGCAGGTATCTAAACTTACCATGAATGTTCTGTCTGTGAGGATGTAAACCATTTGTGTGCAGTACCAGAGAGGCCCACCAGGTGCTTCAGTCTGTTTAACAGAATAGTGTGGTCTACTGTATCGAAGGCAGCGCTTAGATCCAGTAGAACCAACACTGTCACCTGTTTAGAATCAAAATTTAAACTAAAATCATTTGAAATTTTTAACAGGGCTGCATTAGTAATGGTGTATTCCTCTCATGTGGGACATGTCCAGAACCAAACCCTCCTACCCCTGACTGAGCCAACCAACTTTACCTGTAAAAACAATTAACAGAACCGGTGACAAAGGGCAGCCCATGATGGACTCCAACATGCACTGGGAACAGGTATGACTTACTGCCGGCACTGAAAACACAGCTCCTGCTCCAGTCTTCCAGGGGCCGGACAGCGCTAAGCAAAGGGCCCCCGGAGCCCATACTCCCAGAGCCCCTCACAGGGCACCACGAGCGACACGGTCAAACATATTTTCCAGATTCACAGAGCACATGTGGACTGGTTGGGCAAACTCCCATGAACCCTCGAGCACCCTATGGAGAGTATAGAACTGGTCCAGTGTTCCACGACCGGGACGAACCACAGGCTCCACCTGAATCCCAGGTTCGACTATCGGTTTAATTCTCCTCTCGAGTACCCTGGAATAGACCTAGAGGCTGAGGAGTGTTATCTCTTTGTAGTTGGAACACACCCTCCAGTTTTCTTTCTTGAACAGACGAACCACCATCCCGGTCTGCCAGTGCAGGGGGACTGTCCCAGTCCGCCACGCGATGTTGCAGAAAATTGTCAGCCAAGACAGTCCCACAACATCCAGTGACACCGAGACACTTGGATGGATCTCATCCACCGTGGAGCCTTGCCACAAAAGAGCTTACCAACAATTTCAGCGGCCTGGGTGATGGATGAGTCCGCCTCCAAGTCCTCAATCTCTGCTTCCTCCTCAGAAGACAGGGATTGAGAAAATCCTCAAAGTATTCTTTCCACCGACAACATCCCCAGTCAAGGTCAACAGCTCTCCACCCGCACCATACAAGCACTGCGTCGGACACTTTGCCAGATTTCTTTGAGGCAACCGATAGTCCTCCTCTATGGGCTTTCCAAACTCCTCCCAGCCCCGAGTTTTTGTCTTTGCAAAGGCACAGGGTGCAGTACGCTTGGCCTGCCAGTACCTGTCACTGCCTAAGGAGTCCCACAAGAAAACAAGGTCCGATAGGACTCCTTCTTCAGCCAGCGCATCATATTGACAAAGGGGGTGGTCCCCATTTTCCCTACAACAGTCGAGCATCGACCTACGACGTAAGCACTGATGGACATGCTTGTGCTTAAACATAATGTACGTTACAGGCAATCCGTGACATGTACAGAAGTCCCCCTCCCCAAGGGACTAGCCCTCATTTGCAATACAGTGAGATCAGCAAATCAGAAATCAGCAGGTTCACCTTTGAAGTATTTCATGGCAACGTCCAATGCAATCAATAGAGAAAAGTGGCTCTTGTCCCATCTGAGATTATGACATCATCACATTCCAAAACATGAACGCAACCTACAGCACCATTTTCTGAGGCTATCATGTTTATTTATGATGATGTGTTTTTCTGACTCTGACATGTTTCTCTGACTCTGATGTGTTTCTCTGACTGATGTGTTTCTCTGACTCTGACGTGTTGTTCTGACTCTGATGTGTTTCTCTGACTGATGTGTTTTTCTGACAATAGAAGTCAGGCCCATTGGTTTTTCACTTTGAGAACATTATACATGTTCCTTGTTCAGGCTGTTTTCTGCAGAAGAAGGTTAAAGTCTCTTCCTAAACAGTGTTGTTGGTGTTGAAAGTAAGTGAGTATTTTGTTAGTAACTGTAATTTAATTACAAGTATTTTCAAAGTAATGTGTTATACTACTAAAGTACTAATATTGTAATTTAATTACAGTAACTAAGTAAAAGTAACTTACACCCAACACTGCTGACAGTTAAACCGCATATTCTACCTAAGAATTATTTCTCAGGTCAATTTTCAACTATGCGTTGTAGAACCAATCACCCAAAAGAACGACTCAACTACAGAAACATATTTGTAAAAAGTGCAGAATGTAACTTTTCTGGTGGACAATCTGCCACTTGTTGACTCTGCAGGACAAGTATATGCATACATGTTTTTTTAAATAACAGAAAGGTTTCATAGCAACCTTTAATAATAACGTGACATTAACGTTTCACTAAATATAAGTTAAGATAATTAAGCATTAAACAACAAGGAGCTATTTTTCTGTTTTACATTAAGCTAGTTCCCTCACAGTAGTTAAGCACTTGTTTACTAACTGCTATGGAGATGTCCATAGAGCAGTGATATAGAATGTGATTTAACTGTTGTCGGACTACTTGTGCATCATGCAAAATGAGTGCACAGAAACATTCTATATATGTGTATGAGAACACCTTTATTTTATTGAATTATTGATTAATGGGTCTGAAAAATGTGTTTCTTGTAAATTGTCTTTTGGATGTAATTCTGAGTCTCCCAGTGTGATATTCATGATATGTTTACAACTTTTCTTAACAAACTGATACTAATACTGTCTCAGTATTATTACCGATTGGTGTAAAACAATAGTTTACATTTAAAGCTGGTATTATCCACCAAATATAGTCAAAAGTAGAAAATTATAAAAACCTGTCATACGCACTTTAGTATTGTGAATGTGAATGCTTGCTAACTTGTAAATCATTTTTTTTGTTTTTTTGGGATAATATTGTTTATGATTCTTTACCAGTTCTGGATGAAAGTGCCCAGAATTCAGCAGTCATTTCGGTTGCCATTTTGACAGCATCTCTTTCTGTTCTCCTCCTTTCTTCTGAGGACTAATACGAAAAAAAAATATTTACTGATTTATGGCCATTGTAAATAATCTAATAATAATACTGTATTCTCACATACCAGTAGATCGCTTTTGGTTCCAACCAAGAAGATAAGGCAGGTGCCTGGTTTGTTTTCCCTCATGGCCTCCTCGAGCCATTGTCTGTGAACAAAAGTACACAAAAATCATCTGCATTTGACCCATCCTCCAAAGCAAGATCACTGAAACATGCATGACTGAGACTGCTCTACTCTACTCTACTCCAGTTTTGTTTTGTTTCCAGGAAACTAAACAGGATCCATCCATACACAGGATTAAACCCCAATGTAAGGATACCCACAACAAGACCAAGACCAACAAGGCTTTATACATCCAGGGAATCAAATCATTATTGGTGTGAGTCAAAAGACAAAGCATTTCACAAATACAAAAATATAAAAACCTTCACAGCCATGTTCCCAGATTTCATCTGGACATTTATTGCAGTGTGTCCTGCTGCAAGTGATGGAGGAGGATGAACACGTTTGTCCTGAGCGTAGTTACCCTCCTCAGTCAAACAGCCCTGACACAGGACCGTATGACTCCTTCCTGACCCTTCTGTTGACTGCTGCAGGAAGACAACTCAATGTGCTTAAATTACCCTTAAAAATAAATAAATAATAAATAAATAAATAAATAAAGGTATTGATTGACATTTGCTAGTCAAGTCGTCCATCATCGTCCCTGTCCTCAAGAAGCTCCGGATCACTGGACCTACAGACTTCAGGCCTGTGGCGCTGACGCCTGTTCATCAAGTCATTTGAGCGCCTGGTCCTGCCCCTCCTCAAGTCCTTCACCTCCTCCGCCCTGGACCCACTGCAGTTCACCTACAGAGCCAACAGAGACATCTGGACTCCCCAGGAACCTACACCAGGGTCCTGTTTGTGGACTTCAGCTCTGCATTCAACATCATCCTCCTACCACCATCCTAATTGAGTCCATCCTCACCTCCTCCATCACTGTGTGGTACAGGAGCCACAGCCAGGGACAAACACAGACTACAGCACATTGTGTCTCTGCTGAGAAGGTGATCGGCTGCAGCCTTCCATCTGTCCAGGACCTGTACGTCTCCAGGACTCTGGGACGAGCAGGTCGGATCACAGCTGACCCTTCTCACCTGGACATGGACTATTTGAGCCCCTCCTCTCGGGCAGGAGGCTACAGTCCATCCGGACCAGAACCTCCCGCCACAAGAACAGTTTCTTTCCCTCTGCCGTTGGACTCATGAACAATTTATACAATTTATAACACCGGCCACTTTAACAATATATTATATAAGAACTGTCTATTTACACTGGTACATTTCTGTGTATAGTCTTAGTCTATCTTAGTCTATTTTTTATATTATCTTATTCTTAATCTTATGCATGCTTCTTTTATATCTTTTATTCATTGTTTTATGTTGCACCTTACACCGAAGCAAGTTCCTATGTTTGTGAATTCTGATCACTGACAATGGCAATAAACCCATTCTGATTCCGACACTGCTGCCTATGTCCAAACTGGATGTAAGGTTTTAACTAAAATGTTAAGCAAAATCTGTCATATACTGAAATACTGATACTGTGAAAAATATATATAAATAGAAAATAGACTCACTGTGTATGATCCAGAGACTTAATATCAGCCATGTCGAACACTGTGATGATAACTGAAAACCAAAATCACAGTCAATTTGGTCATAAAATGTTTGCTTAATAAGAAGGAAATAATTGAAAGGCCTACCTTGTGCGCCTCTGTAATACGCTGAAGCAATGCATTTGAACTTTTCCTGCCCTGCGGTGTCCCAACTATTTCAATGTGAAAAGCCATATTGAGAGGAATTTTTGTAGAAGAAAAAAAAATCAAAGCTAATGTTTTATGAAAGAACTCACATTTGCAGAGAGAATGGAATTCCAGACATCTCAAAGCGTTCGATCTCAAAGTCCACTCCTATCGTCGCTTTGTAGTCGCGCTCAAATACATCTTTACAAAATCTGAAACAGTACATTTTATTAAAATGGAGTACAATTATTTTCTTTAGTAATCACTTTTACATCTAGAATAGCCCATTTCTACTCTACAGCATGTTTAGTTATAGATTAAAAAAACTGTTTTTATTCTATCAGACCAGTGTTTGTTTGGACTGCTTGTGCGCTGTCATAATGCAGTGATGAGTCCGCATCCCTTCCTCTCCCGGAGGGAAGACTGCAACATCCAGTGACTCTTCTGATGTTGAAACATGTAAAGGTACGACAACAAGCTAATACTGATGTGATAGAAGGTAACAAATGAAGCTGTTCGGAGAAGAATGTTTTGTTTGTTCACTGTGCTGCAGATATTTGTCAATGAACTTACAGGACGTATAGTTTCTGGCACTGATAAAAAACAGTAGTATATAGTAGGGCTGCTACTACAAAAGCACTGTAAAGTACTTTGAGTTGCATCTTATATATGAAAAGAGCTTTATAGTTTGATTGATTGAATTAAATGACTAATGACTAGTCACCTATTGTTGTTATGGTGTTTTGATAATAGTTCTCTGGACAATACAAATTCTAAAACACATACGAAAAAAAACCTTTGTATAACAAATAGTGGCAATATTTAATCCAAATGTAAAAGAATAAACTATTTCTGATTTTTTTCAATAATGCACTTTATTTGTAAATATTCTCTTTCTAGAAGCCTTCAGTTTCAACATTTATTTGGTCGATAATGTTTTTTAAAAGGCTCACTGTGCAATAGATTAGAAATAATCATCTGACTGGTCAACTAATGAAAAATACTAACTGCTGACTGGTCGACTGCTAAAATCATCATTAATTGCATTGCATTGCAAGGCGGGAGTTTACTGACTCTAGTTTGTGACTTAAATGTAATTTGAGAGCGACTTGTTTAAAGCCCTGGATGGAACTTTTAGACACAAAATAGACAATGACAATGATTTTTTTTTTTTTTTTTAGGATGTTTTTTTTCACTGGAAAACTATCCTTACAGTGAGTGGGCTTGGATCTCCTCAAACCTGACTCGTAGCTTGTTTCCATATAATATTACACACTATGGTGCCATAATGTATATTCTGAAGTATGGTTTAAATATTATATTTCCATGGAACGATGCAGTTGATGTGCCACCTACAGAGAGTTATGTATTGTTGCTTTAAAGTACAAAATCAACTCACCTGTTGTATAGTTCTACGTTTGAAGCACTTCATAGCACTTAAAAACATTGTGCAGACGGGGAACAAACCTGAGCAATAAAGCTTCAGACAGAGCAAGGCCAGTTACTTTACCGCTCAGTAATGTTGATGCCATTGTTTGAAAGTAAAAGGTATCAATAGGTGATGTTGTGTTTGTTCTAACTCTTAAGGACTAAAAACAGCCGAAGATTCTCAGATAAGTGGCATATAAAATGAGAAAAAAACATCAGCAATGGAGGGAGTTCAAGAGGATGAAGAGGAGAGGATTTTCAAACCAACATTCCTCAAAACAGTGTGAATGCAACTCCAGGTATGTCTTTGATGACGGATCATTGTTAGAACATGTAAGCTCAAACAAGGTACTCTAGCAGAATATGTGACTTGCCTGTTAATAAGACATGTTTTTCCTACATTCAGGTCTCCAACAACCACCACTTTGGACATCTTCTGCCTGTCCCATCTAAACATAAACATATTTATAGATCAAAATGTATATAAAATTGAAAATGTAAAAACAATGAAAAAGAGGCCACTCACCGCTGATGTGTGGAAGCTCTGTCTTTACAGAAGGCCTTGGTCTGAGGGTCCCAGTCCTGCTCCAGTTGCAGACTGGCTTCAGGACTGTAACACTGAGAACACAAGAGAGTATTGATAATGGGTTAAACTCAACATCTAAATATCATTGGAATCTTTTGACCATCCAAAAGTAGAAAAAAGTATTCTTGTATAAAGCTCAGAAAATTCAACCAAACAAAATGCTTTTTGGTTGAAGCTGTGACACAAAGTCCAGTAAAATTGGAAACATCTCCCTCTGACTCTTATGTTACAAAGTGCATCCTTACTTTGCTAAAATGGATCTTTGAGTTATAGTTCATTAATGCCACTGTATATACATGGTTTTGTTTTTGTCATTCTTTCACGATATTCAGACAAGATTGTTAGAACTGTCACAAATGTTTAATTGTGTGCAATATATAATCTCAAGTGTATGGTCTAAAAATGAACACAAAAATAGACAAAAGGGTCTTGTAGAATGTGCGTGTGTGTGTCTGTGTGTGTGTTTGTGTGTGTCTGTGTGTGTGTGTCTTAGTGTGTGTATGTGTGTGTGCGTGCGTGTGGTGTGTGTGTGTGCGTGTGTGTCTGTGTGCGTGTGTCTGAGTGTGTGTATGCGTGTGGTGTGTGTGTGCGTGCGTGTGGTGTGTGGTGTGTGGTGTGTGTGTGTGTGTGTGCGTGTGTGTGTGTGTGTGGTGTGTGTGTGTGTGTGCGTGTGTGTGGTGTGTGTGTGTGTGGTGTGTGTGCGTGTGTAAGACTGTGTGTGTGTGTGTGTGTGTGGTGTGTGTGTGCGTGCGTGCGTGCGTGCGTGTGTGCGTGTGTGTGTGTGTGCGGTGTGTGTGTGTGGTGTGTGTCGATGGTAAATGGTCACATTTATATAGCGCTTTTCTACCTTTTTTAAGGCACTCAAAGCGCTTTACATCAAGGAACCAGTCACCCATCCACTCACACATTCATACACCAGTGTACGCAGACACTGGGGGCAAGGTGGGTTAAGTGTCCTGCCCAAGGACACAACGGCATTATTCATCTGAAGGAGCTGAAATCGCACCATCAACCTGCGGATCTGACCACTCAACTACTCCATGTCTGGAGTGGGATTCGAACCGCCGACCTTCGGATCAGAAGTGTGTGTGCGTGTGTGTGTGCGTGTGCGTGTGTGTGTGCGTGTGTGTGTGTGTGTGTGTGTGTGCGTGCGTGTGTGGTGTGTGTGAGTGTGTGTGTAAGACTGTGTGTGTGTGTGTGCGTGTGGTGTGTGTGTGTGCGTGTGCGTGTGTGAGTGCGTGTGCCTGTGCGCGTGTGTGTGTGTGTGTGTGTGTGTGTGTGTGTGTGGTGTGTGTGTGTGTGTGTGTGTGTGTGTGTGTGTGTGTGTGTGTGTGTGTGTGTGTGTGTGTGTGTGTGTGTGTGTGTGTGTGTGTGTGTGTGTCTGTTTGGGAGAGTGTCAGGAGTCTGAAACTGATTGGAAGTAGACAAAGGAAGAGCAAAAAGGAGATGAGGATGAGGCTGAGAAGTATATTTCTTCCTTTTGTTTCTTCCACCCCTCCCTCCCCTACTTTTCCTTTCCCTTTTCCTTTTCTTCTGCCGGACTTTGTCAGTGTGGCTCAGGACCATTGGCCTTGTCTCTGGTTACAGCGTCCCCCTGAGGGCGGCGCTGGTCAGGAGCTGCAGTCAGAGAAGCAGCCCTCTAAATAATACAAGCTATACATAAATGCTTAATAATGTAAAAAAAACAACAACTGGGATGGGCTCCAGTCACCCGCGACCCCTAACCAGAACAAACGGTACAAAATGAATGAATGAATGAATAATAATAATAATAAAAACAACAACAACAATAATAATAATTATTGAAAATAAACTAGAGAGGAGAATAAGAGGAATGGGAAGTGGGGAAAGGAATGGATTGGAAAAAATAACTCCCCAGCGGCACAGTTTCTGAGATTACGTCACTGCTACGTCACTGCCCAAAGTACTGTCCACACACAGAGGAGTTAAACAGCTGATTGTACACGTGGGTGCAGTGGACATTCGAAAGGAGCAGACTGAAGTTTTGAAAAAGGACTTCATAAAGTTGTTCGAGGAGCTTGATAAAGTAGAAATCAAGACATTCATCAGTGAACCTCTTCCAAACATTGACAGGAAGATCAACAAGTTTAGCCGGCTGCTACAATTGAACACTTGGCTGTCCAAAGAGTGTGCACCTAGAGGATTGCACTACATCTATCTTTTCTGGAAATGAGAGGACCTTCCACTATTTGTACTGAGCAAGCCCTGTAGAGCTAGTGTCCCATACAAATCCTTCAGTCATACTAGATGGTTCACTGCTGGCAGAGATAACTTCAGTCATTACGTCCTCAAAAACTTCAAGTTATATTTTAGACCCAATCCCAAGTAGACTCCTCAAAGAAATTCTCCCCCTAATTATAAATCCTACTCTTAATATAATAAATACTTCACTAAAGCGGTTATGTCCCTCAGTCCTTCAAATATGCAGTGATTAAACCACTTTTGAAAAAGCCTAATCTAGACCCCGACATACTGGCAAACTATAGACCTATTTCTAATCTGCCCTTTGTCTCTAAAATCCTTGACAGAGTTGTGATTAAACAGCTTTGTCGCCACCTGCAGGACAATAATTTATTTGAAGTTTTTCAGTCAGGGTTCCGTGTGCACCACAGCACTGAAACTGCACTAGTTAAAGTCACAAATGATCTGTTATTAGCTGCTGATGATGGACAGGTCTCAATCCTGGTTCTGTTGGACCTCAGCGTTTGATACCATCGACCACAACATTCTACTGCAGAGGTTAGAATGTGATGTAGGTGTCAGAGGGACTAGAGTACTGGGTGGGCATCACTGGCACCCCCTAAAATTGTGTCTGAAAAGACTTTTATTCAAAGAAGTTTGAAATGGAAACATAGTAATTATTTGTAACAAAACTGAATTACCAACATTAGTAAATTATTAGTATATAAAATATAATAACATGACTGAGTTCACAATAGGGAGTAGGGTAGGAAGGGAAGCGAGAGATCTTGATTGTTATTATAATATTTTTATAACGAAGTGGAAGTGAAGGAAATTAGCTCATTGTTTTTTCGGATTAATGCTCCTGGACATGGTCCATGTGAAATAAACTAATAAATAAAAATAACTATGTTTGATTTTCATCAACAATGAACTTTATTCATAAATATTATCTGTCTAGAAGACTTCAGTCACCATATTTCAACCTTTATTTGGGTAAAAAAAAAATGGACAGAAATTTAAAAAGTGAAAAGAAATAATCATTTGACTGATCGATTAATCCAAAAAAAAAAAAAAAAAAAAAATGGCTGACAACTCAACAACTAAAATAATAGTTAGTTGCAGCCCTGCCCTAATACGTTCACATTTGTCTTTGGTTCTGTTTTGATACCAGTTTAGTCTTGACATTGACTTGGTTTGGTCCTCTTCTAATCCTGGTTAAGTCCTACCCCAGTTTCACACTTTGGATCAGGTAATTGTGTGTGAAAGTCTAGTCCTGTCGTGGTCCAGCTTTAGCCTTGCTAATCCACATTTCAACTGGCCCTGGTCTTATTTTGACCTAAGTCCGAGTTTTCTCTTGTCCAATCAGCTCGTGCTTAAGTATTCCGGGAGCCAAAAGTGAACCGGACCACCTTGGAAACTATCCCTCGCAGGGTGTGCTTTGGATCACTTCATTGTTCACTTATTGCAGTAGAGACACTTTGTCACTTTACCAATCCACTCCAAAGTGAATCAGGGTTCATGTGCTTTTGATTGGATGCAGAGAACACACTCAATCGGTTTGTGACTCAGTATTTTGGGGAACACAAGTTGCTCACTGTAGTTCTCACCAAGTTTCTCTGACTTGGTGATGGTTCATATGCAATTTCCAGTCAGAAACTATGATTTGGACCAGTGGTTCCCAAAGTGGGAGGACACCTCAGGGGGTCGCAAGATGATTTCAAGATCTCATTTGAATTAATATGACATTGTATTTGCTCTATTTTTTAATTAAAAACAGTATCTTTTAGTGAAATAAGGTCCAACAAGACAATAAACTATTCAAATAACCAATGTTAAACCTGATTTAACATGCTTTGACACTTTAAATGATTGCTACTGTTATTGTCATTTCGCTTTGAGGGTCCCAAGTCGGTTGCATGGCAATTTTGGGGGTCCCGGGCAGAAAAGTTTGGGAACACCACATGAAAGCACCATTTCAGCTTGATTCCAGTTTAAGACAAGGTTTAGTGCTGGTCTATTTCAGAATACACTTCATTTAGACTTGGTTTAGTTCAACTTTATTCTAGTCCATTCCTGAATTACTCCTTGTCTTTTTTGTTTATTAAGGTAAATCTGGTTTAGTCATAAATCCAGTGTTTTTGCACAAAAAAATATCAACAACATGGCTTTCCCCCAACCGTGTTAACCAAACGTGTGAAAGTGTGAAAGTTTTACCTTTGGAAAATCCCAGATGACTCTGTCTTTGCTGATGGGTGGTGGGAAAGGCATCCCGTTTACTGACATGAGGAGGCTGAAACGCAAACACAGTCTGCAGACCTGTCATCTCCATGCATCATAATCCTAAAACTGACTTTAGGTCAAAAGTACAGAACGAGTGCATCACAGTATTGTTACCGTTAGCTGCTGACGCTACGTGCTAGCTAGTGCCTCCAACTCTCGATGTCAACAAAGCACCGATTGTGCATGATTGACAGGATGAAACGTTATGTGAACATAGAACATTATGCAAACTCACCGAGAAAATAAAAGAACCCGGATATCAGGACGTGTGTTCTAGCTTGCGCTGCTCCTGGTGTTAATGCGGACTCAACAGGATTTACCGGGACTCGTTTCCATGGCAACATACAACATCTGCGTCTGTTTGAATCTGCAGACCCGGACACCACATTTACGCCCCACAGACATACGCCCCTTCTTCTTTTGCTTTGTCACTATCAGACTAAACCTTTACTTCATGACAAGTGATGGAGAAGACCCCAGGCCATAGGGGCTTGGCACTGGCCTGGGGCCCGCAGTGGGGACAGAAAACAGCGCCCTCTTGATGATGGTCCTCATGATATGCCTTTTAAAACACAACTGAGAGCTGCCTCGTTTTCCAACACCGTCACTCATGTAAAATATGAAACTAATGCATAGCCCCTTCAAGTGCAGTCATGTTCAGCACACTTTAAGCTCAACTTAACATTTGTTGTTATAAAAATAAGACACATCTTAGAAGTTTTAAACATAATTATAATTCAAGTGCTTCTCAAAGTATTTACCATCACAAAAGCAAAATATGTTAGAGCTCCCTCTGCTGGCAAACATAAAAATGACATCACCAGTGAGGAAAAGCTGGCTCTTTGCCCCGTGTGGAAGAGTGATCATAGTTTGTGTGAGAAGTAGCTCACCAGTCACGTCCAACCCGTCCAAGTACATTTTTCATACATTTTCCCCACAGAGATTCTGAAAAAAAAAATCTCAAATGTCTGAGAGCCTGCTCGGGGCTACTCAGCTGGGTGGTGAGTAATGAGCAGAGGAACTATAATTTTACTACACAGCTGGTAGTCACTGTCATACACTTTAACTCTTAATATTTTATTTTTTCTAAATCCCTAAATGGCAAAAAATAAATGAGTTTATTAAATGAAATTAACTTCCAGAATCACAGCTAATTTTGAGGTGGGCAGGACTGGTGAGCTCCATAAAAAAAGCCTTTTCTTTTCAATCTAAGCACCTATCACACCAATTAGGAACAGGTTAGGTCTCCGACTCTTTGGTGAATATCCAAACATCCAGATTAAAATGTTACAAATAAAATGTAGGGCATTTTGTTGACCAAAAAATTCACAAAATATACTAGTTGTAAACTTGTTTGTTCAGAATCAGAAAACGGTTTATTGCCATTGTCAGTGATCAAAATTCACAAAACTCTTCATGAACAAGTCTCACCAAAGTACATCTCTGACATGTCAGTGCCATATGAACCATCTGAGGACCTCAGGGACCGGCCTCCTGCTGGTGCCAGAGTCAGGACTAAACATGGACCGGCCTCCTGCTGGTGCCAGAGTCAGGACTAAACATGGACCGGCCTCCTGCTGGTGCCAGAGTCAGGACTAAACATGGACCGGCCTCCTGCTGGTGCCAGAGTCAGGACTAAACATGGACCGGCCTCCTGCTGGTGCCAGAGTCAGGACTAAACATGGACCGGCCTCCTGCTGGTGCCTAGAGTCAGGACTAAACATGGACCGGCCTCCTGCTGGTGCCTACAGTCAGGACTAAACATGGACCGGCCTCCTGCTGGTGCCTAGAGTCAGGACTAAACATGGACCGGCCTCCTGCTGGTGCCAGAGTCAGGACTAAACATGGACCGGCCTCCTGCTGGTGCCTACAGTCAGGACTAAACATGGACCGGCCTCCTGCTGGTGCCAGAGTCAGGACTAAACATGGACCGGCCTCCTGCTGGTGCCTAGAGTCAGGACTAAACATGGAACGGCCTCCTGCGGGTGCCAGAGTCAGGACTAAACATGGACCGGCCTCCTGCTGGTGCCTACAGTCAGGACTAAACATGGACCGGCCTCCTGCTGGTGCCAGAGTCAGGACTAAACATGGACCGGCCTCCTGCTGGTGCCAGAGTCAGGACTAAACATGGGGAATCATTGTTTCAGTTTTATGCAGCTAACCCTAGAACAGTCTTCCTGCAGATTGCTGCATCTACTCTGACGCTCAATAAAGTGATCTTTCACTGTGAATACTGAAAGGATATATGTCTTCCAGACAGGACTTAAGCCTGTTTAGGGCAGTACCAGTGATGCCTACCCCGTTAGGCTCAACATTTGGCTTGAAACTAACTAACTAATGTTTGCTCTTGTATGAGGAATAGTATAGTCTATAACCAAATTTAGTCCGTTTTTGATGTTTCAGGTAATTTAAAGTGGATGCTACAGGGATAATACACATCAGAAAAAGACAACAAAAGGAAAGAATTATTTGACATCCAAACAGTCAAAGTTGACAGAATGTAACCTCTGAGAAAAACTAGCCTCTCACACTGATGTTAGCATAGCAGGAATGACAGCAAAAGTACAGATGGATTACAACACAAGATTTGTGGATGTTAGAGTACTGACCGTAGTGCATCTTGGACAACACAGATGAGCGCATTTGAGTGTCCAAAAAAGACCTGAATAGGTTTGATATCTTCGTCTTCTTCTTATTATTATTATTGTAAGACATTAAATACTAAATTTATCGTCAATTTAACTTTCTGACACTGTAGAGCAGGCTGATTCTAAAGTATCTGTCACCTCTCAAAATGTAGTGACTATCAACTCCAAATGGTATAAAAAAACTAATGAAAGCATAAACAAGGCAATTTGCAACCACTACCCATTTTCATTGATGGTATAGATATCAAGAAATGTTCCAACATACACTGAAAACAAAATAAAATCACACCATCTTGTGAAGTCAAATAGAATGCAGAATTCTCCAACACTATCGAGTACAACCTGGCTTAAACCCTTAAAATACTGTATCAACAATAAAATGAGAGAAACTCACAGGCAAATCCTTAACTGAATATACTCCACTAATGTGTACTTTTAAAACTTAGAAATTAATAGTCACTCTGCAACTCGCCCGAAGAAAAAAATTGCGCTTTTACCATAGAACTCTGGAACAAACTAAAACAATTAATATTGCAAAAAGTTAATCACTCCATCAACGTAGAATACCAAAACATAACAACTTATTTCACCCAAAAAAAACAAAAAACAATTGAATATATGGTAAACTTTCTCTTGTATTTCATATACATAAAGCCAGTTTTATTCAAATGTAAGTTACCCCGCTTCAATATATTAACAATAGAAATTAACAGCTATTTTCAATCTCTTTAAAGCATGTGCCAAAACAATCAATATTGCCAAACACCTCAATTAGTCTTCCTAAAGCCATACATGTTTTTAATGTTCACACCCCTCCTCTAAGATGCGTTAAACTGAAACAGTATTTGTTAGGACAAAGCCTGCATTACTGTAATCATGTGGAACCAAGCTTCAAATTATCTAGTTTATTCTTTCTTTTTTAATGTAGTTGTACCAACATTATATTTGTACATCTGAATTTTTCTTCTTCTTCTTAATAATAATAATAATAATAATAATAATAAACTAAAAAAAAAAAAAAACTAAAAAAAAAAATCATGCGCAGTTTGTAGCGAAGTTTCGCGTGGAGCCCAGACCTTGCACGAGGACGGAACACGGACGTACGCGACGGAGTTGAGTTTAATGGAGGTCAGAAGCTCTTTACAACGAACACGAGCAGCTCCGTGTGCTGTTGATGAACGCACCTCTGAGACGATTCGACTGGGACACTTCATTGGACACTACTGGAAGTTCTGAGGTAGGCCCTAAACCCGTGCGCACACAGCGCTACACATGTAGCCTGCTAGTGCTAGCGCTTTGCAGCGCTATTTTGTTCCATCGTTGCTGATTTTCTGCTGATACAATGTCCATTGTCCATGTGGCTTGTCCACTTTAAGGGGAAATAGGTGGTTTTGGCAAAGACAGCATGCGGAAGGACACGGAGATGGCTAACAGGTTTGACCTTGGGTCTGATGTTATGAATGTTTTATTATTAACATTCTGGCAACGGGGCTTTTTATGTTCCTCGGTCTTAAATAGTTTGATAGACCGAAGTGCCAAATAACGGATTATAGCCTATTGCCATGTCATGACGACGCAGTAACAGGCCAGAGCCTTTAGCTGCTAATTCGAGTAACTGCGCCATAGCACTAAGGTAGTGATCCACTGCTATGATTAAGAGCAAAGATGCAACACGTGGCGGTAGATTACAGTATTAATATGACTTTTATCTGGAGTTTTGTTAGCATGTGTGTGTAAGCTTCAAATAAACCCAACCCTTTGAAAATAGGCTTGTCCCACTACTGTTACCAACTACTGAGCCTGCTTTAGCCCAGAGCCCTGAGCGGAAGGAACATCATTTTTACGTTAGTCTATTCACCTTATTCTGCCCCGCCCACTTTTGCCGCTTTTTGCCACAGATACCACTTCCGTTTGACTACAACCCCGTTAAAGGTCCCATAACATGCTAAATGGACTTTTCAGAGGTTTTAACCTTCCTCCAGTGCTATTTGGGCCTCGTATGTTGTGCCCAAAGTGTTTTTTTGATTGATTCCCTCATGTTTTCACTAGAGAACTGTCTTTTCCGTTCCCCCTTGGCTGAGCAGCAGACGGGGGCTCATCCCATGGATGACGCGGCTTCCCAAGGATGACGCGGTGTTTAAGCCACGCCTCCAGGAAGCGCGCAGCCGCAGAATAAAAACAGCTAATGCTAATGCTACACAGTAATTACACGATGGATACGACAGATCGAAGAGTTAGCTTGTTATTTACCAAACGGCAACATCCGTCGTTGAGGCCCTGGAGCACGTCAAACTCCAGGTCAGATCCAGGACGTAGGACTCAGCACGACGCACCGTCAGGACGGATAAAAGGTTTATTCCTGTGTTTGTGTATCGCTGTTTACCGGAGCACACGGCGCATGCACCATCTAATAATCTTGCTGCTGCATTTTGACCCAGTTGAAAGCTTCTTCTAGAGCTTTTAGGACACGCTGTAAGCAGGGCGTTACAATAGTCTGATCTGGATGTGACAAATGCATGGATGAGTTTTTCAGCATCATCTCTGGGCAGGATTTTTCTCATTTTGGCTGATGTTACGCAGATGAAAGTCGTCTGTTTTACAGGCTTGATTTATATGTGCTTTGAACCAGAGATCTTGGTCAAATAGGACCCCAAGGTTTCTTACAGTAGAGCTGGGGGCTACAGTGATATTGTCCAGAGAAACTATCTGGTCAGATAAAGAGTCTGGCAGGTGCTTAGGGCCCAGCAGAATGACCTCAGTTTTTTCAGGGTTAAGGAGCAGATAATTAAGAGTCATCCAGGTTTTTATGTCTTTCACGCAGGCACTAAGTCTGTCTACTTGATGGGTCTGATCAGGTTTCATTGATAAATACAGCTGAGTGTCATCTGCATAGCAGTGGAAGTTAATGCCATGCTTTCTGATGATCATACCTAAGGGCAGCATATAAAGTGTGAACAGAACTGGACCGAGTACTGAACCCTGCGGCACACCGTAGGTTACTTTAGAACATGGGGAAGATCTCTGGTTTACGTTAACAAACTGGTACCTATCAGATAGATAGGATTTAAACCAGCTTAGGGCGGTTCCACTGACACCTATATCACATTCTAACCTCTGCAGTAGAATGTTGTGGTCGATGGTATCAAACGCTGAGGTCCAACAGAACCAGGATTGAGACCTGTCCATCATCAGCAGCTAATAACAGATCATTTGTGACTTTAACTAGTGCAGTTTCAGTGCTGTGGTGCACGGAACCCTGACTGAAAAACTTCAAATAAATTATTGTCCTGCAGGTGGCGACAAAGCTGTTTAATCACAATTCTTTCAAGGATTTTAGAGACAAAGGGCAGATTAGAAATAGGTCTATAGTTTGCCAGTATGTCGGGGTCTAGATTAGGCTTTTTCAAAAGTGTTTTAATCACTGCATATTTGAAGGACTGAGGGACATAACCGCTTTAGTGAAGTATTTATTATATTAAGAATGGGATTTATAATTAGGGGGAGAATTTCTTTGAGGAGTCTACTTGGGATTGGGTCTAAAATACAAGTTGATGTTTTGGAGGACATAATGACTGAAGTTATCTCTGCCTGATCAACAGCAGTGAACCTATCTAGTATTACTGAAGGATTTGTATGGGACACTAGCTTTGCAGTCTGGGCTTGCTCAGTACTGATAGTGGGAGTCATTTCATTTAGTTTATCTCTAATAGTTGTGATTTTGCTGCTAAAGAATAGAAGAAAGTCATTGCAGCTTAGAGTAACTGGTATTGAGGGTTCTACTGCTGTGACAGTTTGTCAGCCTGGCTACAGTGCTGAACAGAAATCTAGAGTTATTTTTATTTACTTCTATTAAATTTGAATAATATCTGGTTTGGGCCTTACACAGAGCCTGCTTATAAGACAGTAGGCAAGTTTTCCATTCTTTCAGGGATTCTTCTGTGTGGGAGCGGCGTAAGGATCTCTCTAGTTTTCTTCCCCTTTGTTTGTGAGAACGTAGTTCTTCATTGTACCAGGGGGAGGCTCGTTTTGGCCTGATGACTTTCTGTTTAAGTGGAGCTGCAACATCAAGAGCAGCTTTTAGAGAGTTGACCATTGAGTCAACAGAGTTATCAATAGCACTGGGACTGGCGCTGTTAACGACAGGATCACATGACATAATATTAAATATTGGTTCTATTATTTCTTTGAACTTTAAAATAGATTTTTCAGATATTGTCCTTTTCATTATAGTTTTAGTCTGAGGAGCTGGATAGTCCTTAAGAATAAACCCAAAGGTAATTAGGAAGTGATCTGACATTATTGGGTTTTGGGGGAAGACATTTAGGTCACTAATCTCTATTCCATAAGTTAGAACCAGGTCCAGCGTGTGCTGGTGACTGTGGGTTGGTTTATTTACATTTTGAGTGAAACCAATGCATCTAATAAAGCGCTAAAGGCATTACTGAGGCAATTATTTTCATTCACATGAATGTTGAAATCCCTAACCACCACAATATTTTCCCAGTCTAATACTAAATTTGATGGAAGTCAAAGAACTCTGTTAAGAACAATGAATAAGGACCAGGAGGTCGATAGATTATTATGAACAGAACAGCTTTTTGGTTTCTCCAGTTTGGGCAGGTGATTGATAGGATAAGGCTTTCAAATGAGCAAGACTCATTATTAATTTTATTAATTTTAGGACTCAGGAGTAAACTAGAATGTGAGATTACTGCCACCCCACCTCCCCGGCCTGAGCTCCTGGCAGCTTGAAAGTTAACATGACTCTGTGGGGCCTCATTTAGTCTGACATAATCATCTTGTTGAAACCAAGTTTCAGTTAAAGCTAAAAGATCAATATTAAAATCGTTAATTAATTCATTAACTAAAAGTGATTTGGAGGAGATTGACCTAATGTTTAGCAATCCACATTTTACATGCTTATTTATTAGATTATTTGCATCATGTGTAGGGATTATTTGTATTAAGTTATTTGGTCTGACACCTAAATTATCTGTATTTGGATCTGACTTATTGGCGTTATTTACACGAGGGACACGCACAGTCTCTATTTGACTCTGAACACTTGATCTGTGACAGCGCGGGCGAGAGCTTAGCGACAGAGAAGAGACATAACCAGCACCTCTGCACCCGGGACTCATGTCTGGAGCGTCACTTTAGGCGACTAAGACAATAACAAAAGTTCATTTCAATACTTTGTTATATACCCTTTGTTGGCAATGACAGAGTTGAAATGTTTTCTGTAAGTCTTCACCAGGTTTTCACACACTGTTGCTGGTATTTTGGCCCATTCCTTCATGCAGATCTCCTCTAGAGCAGTGATGTTTTGGGACTGCAAGGACTTTCAACTTCCGCCAAAGGGTTTCTATGGGGTTGAGATCTGGAGACTGGCCACTCCAAGACTTTAAAATGCTTCTACAAAGCCACTCCTTCGTTGCCCGGGCGGTGTGTTTGGGATCATTGGCATGCTGAAAGACCCAGCCACGTTTCATCTTCAGTGCTCTTGCTGATGGAAGGAGGTTTTCACTCAAATCTCACAATACATGGCCCCATTCATTCTTTCCGGATCAGTCGTCCTGGTTCCTTTACAGAAAAACAGCCCCAAAGCATGATGTTTCCACCCCCATGCTTCACAGTAGGTATGGTGTTCTTTGGATGCAATTCAGCATTCTTTCTCCTTCAAACATGACGAGTTGAGTTTGTAACAAAAAGTTCTATTTTGGTTTCATCTGACCATATGACATTCTCCCAATCCTCTTATGGATCATCCAAATGCTCTCTAGAAAACTTCAGACGGGCTGGACATGTCCTGGCAGGGGGACACGTCTGGCACTGCAGGATTTGAGTCCCTGGCGATGTAGTGGGTTACCGATGGTTGCCTTTGTTACTTTGGTCCCAGCTCTCTGCAGGTCATCACCCCACGGGGTGATTTCTTGTGTGGAGCCCCAGATCGAGGGTGATTATCAGTGGTCTTGTTTGTCTTCCATTTTCTAATAATTTCTCCCACAGTTGATTTCTTCACACCAAGCTGCTTAACCATTGCAGACTCTTCCCAGCCTGGTGCAGGTCTACAATTTTGTTTCTAGTGTCCTTTGAGCTCTTTGGTCTTGGCCATAGAGGAGTTTGGAGTGTGACTGTTTGAGGTTGTTGTGTCATTTATACTGATAACCAGTTCAAACAGGTGCCATTAATACAGGGAACGAGTGGAGGACAGGGGAGCCTCTTACAGAAAGAGTTACTGGTCTGTGGGAGCCAGAAATCTTACTTGTTTGTAGGTGACCAAATACTTCTTTTTCCAAGGAATTTACCAATTAATTCATTAATAATTCTACAATGTGATTTCCTGGATTCTTTCCCCCCATTCTGTCTCTCATAGTTGAAGTGTACCTATGATGAACATTAAAGGCCTCTCTCATCTTTTTAAGAGGGAGGTCTTGCACTTTTTGCCTCACTGTATAGTTACAGAGGTATCTGACATTCATGGTGACAGATGGAGCTGTTTGTGTTGGTTTGATGCTCTGTAATAGTTTGGTGAAATGTTTTGTCCAGTGAATAGCTAAAATAATACTTAAGGTCTTGAAAATAAATCCACTGGAGACAGACGACATCGTTGCAGAAGATGCAGCTTTTATTTAAGTCAATAAAAACATTTTCCTCAAGAAACAAAAAGCAAATACAGTCAAAAAATGAGGAACGAAGTAAAAAAGTCCAAAAAGTGGGCGCCTTCTGATCCGAAGGTCGGCGGTTCGAATCCCACTCCAGACATGGAGTAGTTGAGTGGTCAGATCCTCTGACCTGCAGGTTGGTGGTGCAATTTCAGCTCCTTCAGATGAATACTGCCGTTGTGTCCTTGGGCAAGACACTTAACCCACCTTGCCCTCAGTGTCTGCATACACTGGTGTATGAATGTGTGAGTGAATGGGTGACTGGTTCCTTGATGTAAAGCGCTTTGAGTGCCTTAAAAGGTAGAAAAGCGCTGTATAAATGTGACCATTTACCATTTAAAGTGAGTTCCATTTACAACAGAATTCCAATTCTGGTAATATATCGTACAAAAACATAACATATGCAAACATTATGCATTCATGCCACATATTACTATTAATATTTTTTGTTTTTTCTCAATATATTCCCTCTCATCAATATAATTTACACTCCCATCAATACTATAATACATGGCAGCAAGCTGACATGTGAAATGTGATTGTGTGTGGGATAGAGGTTATACTAGAGATAATTCCAGTCCGTCATTATGACGGACAGGGTCCCAAAAAATCCGTCATGAGCCATTTTTTTCCGTCATTATATTTTTACTGAGCGTGTGTGACAAGTGCAGGCCATCTGGGGCTTTTAAAGGCAATAACAAAAACCCTCTCTTGCTACAAAGTCATATTTCTTTGTTATGGATGCAAGAATTTATTTGTACTTCCTTCTTAAAACTCAGTGGTTGTAGCTCAGTAACAGGTGTCTGTATTTCAGCACTTTGCCTATATATGCGTATCTGCAGTGCGCACCGCTCGTCCCTCTTTTCTGTTGCCACATTCCTCAGTGCGTTTGATGGGGGACCAGCTTTATGGAGGTCTTGAATGAATTTAGTGGTGAAGTAACGGGATTATAGTCAAACATCTACATTCACGTGTCTGACTGCAGCGCACTCCGACACTGCACGACACATGAATGCGCCATGTTCTTTATGTTTTATGATTTAAAGGTCCCATAACATGCAAAATCGACTTTTCAGAGGTTTTAACCTTCCTCCAGTGCTATTTGGGCCTCGTATGTTGTGCCCAAAGTGGTTTTTTGATTGATTCCCGCATGTTTTCGCTAGAGAACTGTCTTTTCCGTCCCCCTCGGCTGAGCAGGCAGACGGGGGCTCCTCACAAGGATGACGCGGTGTTTAAGCCACGCCTCCAAGAAGCGCGCAGCCGCAATAATAAAAACAGCTAATGCTAATGCTACACAGTAATTACACGATGGATACGATAGATAGAAGAGTTAGCTTGTTATTTACCAAACGGCAACATCCGTCGTTGAGGCCCTGGAGCACGTCAAACTCCAGGTCAGATCCAGGACGTAGGACTCAGCACGACGCACCGTCAGGACGAGAAAATGTTTATTCAGTGTTTGTGTATCGCTGTTTACCGGAGCACACGGCGCATGCACCATCTCCACTCTAGGCTTCGTCACGGGTTGGGCGGGGGAGGCGCGCGAGTTGGGCGGGGGAGGCAGCCTGCTCTCTGTTCGGGGGGGTCAGATCTCAGAGTGAGCCGTTTGCTTTTGCAAGGAGGGGGGCCAGTCCAAGAAATGGGTGTTTTTTGTAAACTGTTATGTTATGGATATTGCACAACGCAAAATTTTATCAACAAAGCCCTTAGAATAGACTGTGTGAAGGGGAAAATAGCAGAATATGGGACCTTTAAACTAGGGATACACCGATACCAGTATGGGGTATCGGCTCGATACCACGTGCTAGTACTAGTACTCGTACTCACTGAAGAGGACCTGATATCGGCGCTCGATACCTCTTATGGTCATTTACGGCAGCTCACGTCAGTAGACGTTCACTCATGGCGCATCTCATGCTGTCGTGATGTCGTTGCAGTCGGAGGGCGGCTGGTGCGAGAAGCTCGGTGGAGCTTAGATGTCAGCTGTTTGGTAGTTTTTCAAAGTGAACGAGACTGACTAAAAAAAAAGTGAACCGTAACACTCCGTTTGAGGGTCCGAAGGGGCCGCATGAGGCTCTCAGAGGGTGCAGCTTGCTTTAGCGCAGACCAATTTATGATTGGATCAGAGAGAAGAAAAGAGAACGCAGACGCAGGTGAGAACGAAACTGCAGATAGAAAATATAAAGACAAAATAATCATTCCTCACCAAACGCTGACTCGATCTTGTGAAAAAC
>CM033632.1:38135533-38143033 GCA_019453435.1 Rhinogobius similis
AAATTTGATAATTTGCGTATCCTGAGAACGTCCACCCGACCCGAACGAGCAGCACCAGCCGAATCGGACCCCTATGGGAAATGGGACGAGCAAATTTTGCCCAACACGCATGAAACTCGGAACAGTGATAGAGAACAGTGAACCGAGCATAACATGACATTGGAGCGCGGCCCTCGGACCAAGCGCACGGCGGCCATATTGGATAAAAATCGTCACGCCAGTTTGACTCTCTTTTTTTTTTTTTTTTGAGCTAACAGCAACGCCTAGGGTTTTGGCCCGACATGGGTCTGGCATACCTGAACGCAATCAGGACACATTGAAATTTAATAATCAGCCACATTTTTGGAATATCTCGAATGGTTGCGCCGTGGCTCGCCGTCGAAGAACGCCTTCGTTTCCTGTTTTTTCAATCGCATGTCACAGCTTCACGCTTGGACTGACAGAGCTGTAATTTCAGTCACGAGTGCGTAATTATGATCTGAATGTAATGAATTAATAAAAATAAATAAAAAGTACTCGCTAGTCCCCCTACCTATTAAGTCAAACATCGATATTGTCCGATTTGGACGAAACTTGGGGAATATGTCCACTGCAGAGCGCCGTGAAAAAAACTGAATTAGTGATATGGTGCATTTAACACCGTTGGCCATCAGAGGCGCAAAGAGTGCTCACGAAATCATTTAAATAGCTCCTGCACGCACATGCATACTCCGAACGACATGAAATGTGAAATACTTGTAAAGCTCAAGTCGCTGCATCCATTAATGTGCGCACAATAACAATCAACCCTACGGCGCCACCTGTAGGAGCGCACTAAATTACAATGGGGAGAAAAACCATTACTTTCAGTTTTATTTGTGAAAATTTGCACACAATTCCTAGACGGTCTCCTGATCAGAAAACCCAATGAGACCCATAGCCTATTTTTCACACTTTTGCCTCTAGAGCCCTCCAGAACTCCCATTCATTGTCTGACTCTCTTCACATGAGGCTGCAACAAAAAACCACTAAAACCTGTGGGACAGCCACCAAACTTAATACAGAGACTCCTTTTAAGGGACATTAATGGGCCATAACCGTATTTTTCCTGAAACTAAAAAACAGCCTCTACAGCACCACCTTTTGGGTGAGGCCTATGGAGAGAGAGACACACATTTACTTTGGTGGAGTCCTATGAAATTCAGCACAGTGATGGTACACATGAAAACCACCCTAAAACATAATTGGTGCAAAGTCATCAGACAAACGACAAGGCGGCCATATTGATTTCAATTTTAAACGCCACTTTAAGGTTTTGTTTTCCATTGAGAACTTGTCCTAGGGCTTTAGCCCGACATCGTGCAAGATTGGGGCGCATTGAAATTTAATAATCTGCCAACTTTTTGGCCTATCTCGCACGGTTTCATTGTGATTTCCTATCGAAAAAAAGCCTTAATTTCCTGTTTATTTGAATAATTCTCCCAGCCACAGGCTCTACAGAGCCCAAACTGTAGTCACAGATGCAGAATCAAATATTAAACGGAACAGACTCAGGAGAACATAAGCAGTTTTTACTATAGTGCCCCCTGCTGGTCATGTAAAACTACCAACATTTCCAGATTTCCACGAAATCTTGCAAACTGATTTTAAGCGTCAAAAGCTGCAAAAAAGTCAATTACACCGATGTCCTATTTTGGATCGTTTGGCCTGGGGGGGGCCACGCATATGCCCCATTAATTTCCTATGAGACATGTCATAAGTCTATGGAGAGGCCAAAATTATTTCAAGCAAAGTCAGTGAAACTTGGCAGACGCATTATTTAGAGCATTTCGATCGAAAAAAGTCAATTACATCGAAGCCATGAATTGGACCTTTTTGCCGGTTCTGATTAGCGGTGCCCGCCAATGCACTTCTATAGGGACGCCACCCGGTGTGAGCGGGGGGAGGGGAGGTCACGAGGGCCTGGGGGACGCCCAGAGGAGGACGACGGTACCCCGGGGCATTTTCAGACCGACCGAGGCCGCAAGGGAAGGCGGTCGCGCACGGGGCGAGGGCCACCATCGCCGCTTCGCGGCTTTAATTATTATTATTATTATTATATATTACTCTGCCCTAGTGTGAGGTCATGATTTACAGCCAGGAAATCCTAAAAAAGGGTTATGGCAAAATGTATGTTTGTTTATGTTCACTCTTCTATTGCTATTTCAGTGGCATTTCATTCCCCTCTGGTTATGGATTTGTGAGGCTATTTGTATTAGTCTTTAGTCTTCTAGGTCATTCTTCCTGATGAAGGTCATAAAAGGATTTCATATAGCACTGGACATAGAGCACTGTAGTGCCATTAAATAATCTTGGCTGTACAGCATGCGCTGTGCATTGGTGGTTCAGTGGTAGAATTCTCGCCTGCCACGCGGGAGGCCCGGGTTCGATTCCCGGCCAATGCATTGTTCTTTTCCAGTATGTATCTTTCTGGTCAATAAAAGGAGGGCCTCCTCCTACTTTTTTCTATATAAATGTCGCTTCTTTGCCAATAAAATTCCACATTATGGAAAAAAAAATCAAGAATCGAGATCAAGAAAAAGACCTGCCACCACCTTGCATGGAGTGAAAAGTGCCTGGCTGAAATCCAATCCAAAAAAATGTCCTTGCATTTTTAGCATTCTGTGGGACCTAAGGTTTTTCTCTTTCACAACAGGTGATCATTCAGCATGCACAGACACTGCAAAAACATGTGTAAAGCACCCCCCCCCCTCCTTCTTGAGCCACAAAAATGTATTCGCTTTTTTCTTTCATGAGTACCCACAGTCTCTGTGGCGCAATCGGTTAGCGCGTTCGGCTGTTAACCGAAAGGTTGGTGGTTCGAGCCCACCCAGGGACGAGAATGTTTTGGCACTTCATCTGTGATACCATTTTAGAATCACAGCGTTAGATTACGTATTGCATTTCAATGTAAAGACTCTCAGTTTTGTGTGAACATTCTTGTTGTCCTGAAATAAATGGTTATTCTGGAATTTGTGTTCTAGTTGACCTAAATAAGAGGAGTATGTGCTGGGAACAACACTATTTTATTTAATAGATACCAGTAAAAACCTAAAAATGAAAACAATTGACCAGCAACATCTTGATGATGATTTTAATTTATAGAGCGCTTTTCCACCTAACAGGCATTCAAAGCGCTTAACAAACCGTTGAAACTACTGTTGCTGTTACAACATAGCATATACAATTACGAGTATAGACAATAAACAGACACAACATACAGTTGTAACTACAGCTGCGGTCACAACAAACATACAATAGACATACATAGCAGGTAGCTGTATTTTGTAAGTAATACATACAAAAGATGCAAGTAGCTGTTTTAGAAACGAAAAGGAGGGGGGAAAAAAAGTTCAGACTGATGTTAAATGGCAGGCAGGGGGGTTGGGGTTGAAGGCGTCTAAGATGTTTTGATGAAACTGTTGCTGATGTTTCTAAGTTCTGTGCCCTTGTCTTTGGGGGCAGGGAGTGAGGATAAGATAAGGGCACAGCTGCTGGCAAGACTTCTAATCGGGAGGGAGAACATTTCTAATAATCCATTTTTGATCTTCGGCAATTTGTCGCGTTTAGAGACCAAGTAATCAGATCCATTTCCAATTTTTAGGAGTCCAGCAAGCAGTGAATCAAAAAAAGAGAATAAAAGTAAGACGAGACAAGAAGCAAAACAAATAGATAGCACAGAGGAGCAGAGACACGTCTGCTTTGTCTGAGAGCATGGTTTCTTTCCTGTTGGGCAGACTGACCAGTGAACTTGCTTTGATTGGATAATTTGAGGGGTCATGTTAACTTAAAGGCAGTTACAACCATGATTAAGAAAGTCCCACTTGTGTAGCCTTATATAAACTCTTCAAAGAAAATGATCTGTTGTGTTAGTTTGCGATCACAAATAATAAAATTATAACAATACAAAGAAATTTGTGACACAATTGCAAAAAGACTTTAAGAGGGAAAAACCTACTTTCCCTATTAGGACAATTATAAGTGCAAGATGCCATAATTATAAACACTCTGGTAGTGGCATTGTGTCTCAAAACCTGCATCAAATCACATTTACATCTGTCACATCTACCACCTGCACAGCTCTGAGCCCAAATAAATGTGATCTCGTAATGGAACAAACTCTTCTGGATAATAGAAAACTGACCTATAAGAGAAATTTAATTTGTATTCTGTCCAGTCCCACTGAAACAAATCTGACACTGGCCATGCTCAATGTCAGATCATTATGTAACAAATCCTTTTTAATTAATAATTCTTATAACCTTGATTTTATGTTCTTAACTGAAATGTGGCTTGATAAAAATACAGGTAATGCAGTTCTAATAGAATCAGCTCCACCCAACTACAAATTTAAATCTATAACTCGAGAAAACAAAAAGGGAGGGGGTGTCTGTGCACTATTCAGAGATACAATAGTCACTCATAGGTTGTCATTTGGGGTGTTTTTGTAATTTGAGTATGTGACCTATAAAATGGAGATAAAACAATCGCCCTCCATACGTTTTGTAGTTTTATACAAACCCCCCAGCACTGTGTTGCTTTCAGTTGTATGTACTGACTTTGATGGTTTAGTCATTACAGGTGATTTTAATATTCATGTGGATAATGTCTATGACAGAAACACTATAGAGTTTCATACTGTTCTTGACACCTTTGGTCTAATTCAGCACGTAAGTGGCCCTACCCACAGCAAAGGGCACACTCTAGACCTGCTAATTACAAAGGGGGTTACATTTCAAAAGTGAATGTGGTTGATGTCGCTCTGTCAGATCATTTCTGTGTTTTCTTTGACCTGTCTATCCTTCCCAAACAACAGGCTCCTCCTGCAGTTGTTCACAGGAGACATATAAATGACAGCACAAGTGCACTCTTTGTGGAAATGATCAACTTTAAAACTGCCTCATGTTCAAATGTTGATGATTTGTTGAGCTCTGTTTCATCTAGTGTTGTGAATGTTCTGGACACCATTGCCCCTTTGAAGGTTAAAACGGTCAAAAAAATAAGCAGAAAACTCCATGGAAGAACAATGAGTCGGTCAGGGCACAGAAAAGGGAGTGCCGAAGGGCAGAGCGGAAATGGAGCAAGTCAAAAACTCCACATTAATTATGACATTTTCAGAGAAAAAATGTTCATATATATATATATATATATATATATATATATATAAAACCAAATTTTATGTATAACAAGAGAGGTATTTCTCTGAAATTATTGGAAATTGCTGTAATAACTCCTGTGTCCTGTTTGCAACTGCAAATAGATTGACAAACCCTCCAGCTCAGCTGCCAGTGGATTTAATTTCCACATCCAAATGCAATGAGTTTGCAAAATTCTTTCATGACAAGATTCAGAACATTAAAAATACAGTTTTTATTGTCAATGAACCAACTCATATTCTTTACAATCAATTTGAGATGATGCCATCAGGGAGAAGGTATAGAGTCCCAAACTGCAAACTCAACAGATTTAAGTATTCAGTTACAGTGATCCCTCGCTATATCACGTTTCATCTTTCACGGCCTCGCTGCTTCACGGATTCTTTTTACAGTGCGGATATTTTCACAGTGCATCCACTGAACTTCAGCGCACGCACAAGAACAGGACCCTTTGAGTCGTTCATTGCAGTTCTCAAATATAATCGAAGGTGGCATATCCGTTTATAAAAATCTTCTTGCTCAGAAAAAGAAAGAGCGCCAACAACTAAAGAAAGAGTCGTGCGCCTTTAGTAGAAACAGACGCTACAGCGGAGCGGAGTCATTGGAATATTGGGAATATTCCCAAGGGCCTTAAAAACTGCAGTCATTAAGCCTCTCTTAAAGAAGAGTAGTCTTGATGCGACAGTACTGAATAATTACCGGCCAATCTCAAATTTACCTTTTTTTGGGAACAGTTATTGAGAAAGTTGTTTACCAACAGCTTAATAATTATCTTGTAATGAATGACATTTTTTATGTTTTCCAGTCAGGCTTCAGATCACACCACAGCACTGAAACAGCTCTTATAAAAGTAATAAATGACATCCATCTTAGCACTGATGCAGACAAAGTCTATCTTAGTCTTGTTAGATCTCAGTGCTGCCTTCGACACTGTCGATCACAAGATCCTCTTACAGAGACTTGAGGACTGGACTTCTAAAAATAATCATTGGATCTAATTTCTTGAAAAGGCTTATGTAGGGCTATGCGAGATCAAGAAAAAGACCTGCCACCACCTTGCATGGAGTGAAAAGTGCCTGGCTGAAATCCAATCTAAAAAAATGTCCTTCCCAACCCCGACTTCTGGATTAGTATATGCCAAAGTACATTTTCTATGACCCCCAACACTAACCTACAACTAATACAATACAAAACGCTTCACAGAACGCACCTAACACAAAACCAATTACATAAAATGAAACTTTCAGACACTGATATCTGTTCACAATGCACTTTAGGTTACACAGACAGTTACTTGCATGCCACGTGGGATTGCACACCGGTCCACTCCTTTTGGTCTACACTAACTGACAAACTCTCCACTATCTTTGGCTGCAGAATCCCATTAAACCCATCACTGTGTCTTCTAGGGGATACTTCAGAAATTAAACTGCCCCATAAATACCATAACACACTCCGGACTTCCTTAACTATCGCAAAGAAAATAATCTTCCAAAACTGGAAAAGCAAAAACAACAGTAATATTACTCATTGGACCAATGCACTTACAAATCATATCACAGTAGAACAACTGGCCGCCCAAAAACAAAAGCATATGTCAGTCTTCAAAGAAACCTGGACACATTTCTTGGATTTTCTACAATTATAACCAGGGCCGCCGCTTCCATAAAGCACGTAACGCACAGCGCGTAGGGCACCAGTGAACATCCAGGGAAGGGACATTGAGAGAGTGGACTCATACAAGTACCTGGGTGTTCATCTGAACCACAAGCGAGTTGAATCATAACACAGGCGCACTGTACAGGAAGTGTGCATGTGCGTAATTTAATAAAACCGCGACACCAAGGGCTCTCTCTCTTTCCTCCTCGGCTCCTCCCTCAGAGAACAGGGATGGCCAAGACCCCAGGCAAAGTTTGAGAGAATGATGAAGACGAGAGAGAGAGGGAGGAGCCTATTACCTGCCACTCTGCAGCTAACGTCTGACTCTGAGGCGTTTAGGGGACATTTGGTGCGTGGGCTTTTACTGCACTTAATCCGTGAATAAATGTGATGTCAATGATACATTCACAATGACAACAGTTCCTGTGCATTTCTTAAAGCTGAATAAACTATTTTTATTCATTTTTTGCAAAAAATAAATAAATAAATTGTAGTAGTAGTAATCATTTACAGTTACGAATATTTCGTTTCTTGTACCCCTTGAACTCACCACCAATTGGAACAGAGGCTCTCATATGATGACTTGATAAACAACTTTGCAGCTAGAAAATGTAGACGTACACATTTGTAGGAGCCTGTTAATGTTTACACTTCACTTGTTGGATGA
>CM033632.1:38148033-38182480 GCA_019453435.1 Rhinogobius similis
GAATACAATTTTCTTTTCTTTTTTCACAAAATTAGACCCAAAGACAAAAGGATGCCACTTGGGGTCATCATGACCCATGATATTTACAGAAAGATTTCATAAAAGCACAAAAAGTACACGTCCTGTTGCATTTGGATACAGGGTTTTAAAATAACAGACAATGATTTCAATTATATACATTTTAGCAATTGATTCACTTATTTTGCAACAAAAAGAGCTCAAAAATGCAAACTTCACAAGCTCTGCACTTGTGAGTGTACAGTGAATATGGTAGCCAGGATTTACATCAAAGCAATTTAACTTTACAGCCTCTAATGATAGGTATAATTAGATATTAAGAGTAATTTACATATATACACATATATACAAAACAACAATAAGCAAATATTTTTGTGACACAATTATTTGTGATTGACAATTATGCAATAATTGCAATAATAATACAATCCTTATTTTCTTCCCCACCTTTCCTTCTCCTTCTCATAGAAGGGAGACTGCTGGAACTCCCTCCAGCTCATCTCTTTCTCCATCCCCTGCTCTCTGTAGACAGAGAACACTTTAGCAGGGCAGTAGATGTACTTGCCTGGCAGTCCGGGGAAGCTTGTGTGGATGTGAGGACTGTTTGGGCCCTGCCTCAACTCCAGCTTGCAGAACCTGCACTTTCTTCCCGGGGCAGGTGACTCCTCTCTCTTCCTCTTCTGCTGCTGCCTTTCCTCCACTCTCTGTCTAGTGGCCTCAAGCTCCCTCTGGAAGAACTCTGTGGCCACAAAGTCCTTAAAGGGCATCCTGGGGTTTGTCAGACCCTCTGCTCCATAGATGTTGAACACTTTGGTGGAGCAGTAGAAATATCTGACAGTCCCTTGCTGGTAAAACTCATGGATGGAGCTGCCATCGCCCTCATATTTAGACTTTGGCTGGCCACAAGACAGACACTTTTTTGTGTGGGGCTTTTTCTGAGGTGCTGGTGGCTGCTGCTGTTGTTGTTTTTCAACAATGCCCTGCACAATTTTCTCAATGGTCTCCAGAGAGAGAGATGAGGTGACGGTCTGAGGAGGAGGAGGGGGGATTACTGCTGCAGGAGGTAGGGTGACAACAGGTACGGTGGTGGTTGTGCTGCCCGCTGTGAGAGACTGCCAAAGTGTCTGTGTTTGTTCCAGCTTTTCTGGGCTGATGTTCAGTGAGGATGATGTGTTTAATAATTTGCTGAGATGTTTAATGTACTGTGAAATGTGCTGTTTTGTGGTTGGATGTAACATGCTGTTAGGATCTTTACTGGAGCTGTAGACCAGAGTTGCATACTCCTGATCCACAAGCTTAAGCATGTCCTTCTGTCCGCGGTGTTTATTAAGCAGAGCATCGATGGCAGTCTTCATGGGAGCGGGCCAGCGCCTGTGGTCCAACACGAAGACCCTCCCTCCTGTCTTTACAGGTCCAGTCCGGGCACTAGAAGGAGACGACCTTACAGGCAATGCCAGCTGTGAGGCTTCTGGGCAAAAACAAAAAGCCAGATGTAAAGTACAAATACAAGAGTCTCTGTGAACAAAACAATACTTCAAAAGTACTAATCTTTTACCTGTCTGTAGCTGAGGCTCAGACATTGGCAGTGAGCCTGCAGCTATGCCAACATCAACAGTGGTGGCATCAATAGAAGCAGCAGCAGTAAAGGTGGAGGTGGTGGAAGAGGAGAGAGGGTGTTGAGAAGTCAAGAGGGCAGATGTCGAGGGCCTGATTGGCAGAGGAGTGTGTGTGGATTCTGGACAGAAACAGAAAATATTTTTTTTTACATATTACCTATTTGAATCTGTAAATTATTTGAATAAATAAAAATTGCATAAACTTTTACCTGACTTTAGCTGAGGCTCAATCATTAAAAACGAGCCTGTAGCTGCGTCAGAGTCAGCAAAGGCAGCAGCTGTGGCAGGAGCAACAGGGAGGGCACCGTGGCGAGAAGAGAAGCTGAAGAGCCTGGTAGGAGCAGCAGAGGATGATGAGTCCCCCTCTGGTGTGGCAGAAGACGGAGCACTGGTGGATGGAGTGCTGGTGTATCCAGTGTCCTTCTTGCTCTTGTGTTTGTCCCAGTCTAAAGGGACAGGACGACAGTCTGGCTCTGTGTACTCCAGGCCAAACCTCTCCCCTGTGTCTTCCACTGAAAGATGGAGAGCAGGGTACTTCTCCTCTCCCAGGACGTGCTTTGACACTGTGTTCAACGACTGCATGAGTGCAGGGTCAAACACAGACGGAAGAAGCACGCCAGGCTGCTTCAGGTCCACCAGGCGCTGAAAGTTCCAGCGACACACTCCTGTTAGGCCCTGGGCCTGGAACAGCTCTGGGGACACCTGTGTGCCTGTCACCCACTGTGCCTGGTGGAAGTGGTAGCCCTCCTGCTGAGACGTGCCTCTGATGGGGATCCAGACAGGGACTTGGGCACCTTCTCCAGGAACATGGTTGAGCTGCAGAGTTCCTCCATGGCGGTACAGAATGCCCCCTTCTACCTCAGGATCACTGAGGCAGCCGCGCAGGATGTGAACACGCTGGATCCTCCAACACTGCAGCATGGAGGGCTTAAACAGAGGGACGCCGTTTGGGTCTGTGGCCTGGTGGAAGTGCTGGATAACCCCCTCCACTCTCTGGATAAGCTCTGTAGGTTGAGGAATCTTCATCCTGCAGTGCTCGCGGATGTGCTGCTTGGTGGGATTAGCAGGCTGTATGCCACAGAAGACATACGCATCCTTGAGGCGCTGCAGGTCTTCCTGGTCCACCACAGAGAAGGCAGCAGAGAGGAACTGCGCAAAAGAGCTGTAGAGAGGGTGATGTTCAGAGGTACACTCACGGAGGAACCGCCTCATACAGTGAAACAAGTCCAGCTTGATGGTGATGCTGTCGTTGTACTGTGATCTTGATGCACATGTATTTAACAGGTTCCCTGAAGTGACCTCAGCAACAGTGGCGTCAGTTGTTCTCCACGCCTCCCAGCTCAGATGTTCTCCTGCCACAGACCCTGCCACTCTGAAAGCCGCACAGCAATCCCTATGGAAACAAACAACAGTATTATACTTACACCTTTACATAACTTAACACGTTTGTAGATGTTGTTTATTCACTTTGTATTATTATTAAATTGGTGCCAATATCAGAAATAAATGCAACAAACAGTACTTTTTGTAATTGTGTATTTGACCAATCATTTAGTAAAACAAAAGTAACCTCACCTGTCTACCCACTGAAAGCGGGCCTTCTCAATGCCAGCCCTGCTGTAGCGGTTTGAGAGGCCCTGATACATTGGCCGCAGACTCTTCTCCGTCTCAGACTGCACCATGACCCACGACAGGATCATCCAGTTCTCATTCATCACGGCGTACGATGACATGGCGCCGGATGAGAAAGTGACTTTCCTGGCCACTTTGCGGGTGTGGTCTGAGCGCAGAGCCTTCCCAAATGTCCCCTGCAGCAGTCTCTGTATGGTGTCCTTCTGGTGCTGGAACTCATGCAGGAGACAGTCAGTGAGGTAATGGGAGGAGACGGAGACACCATTCCAGCCATCAGCGTCACTGTATCCCCCAAAAGGCTCCGGCTTGGGCTTAGTCTGGCGTAGGAACTGAGTGATGGTTAACTGGCCATAGGTTCCTGCCTCACCATCCATCATATTCTGGCAGGAGAGGAGATAGGCCAGGTTGGCACGCTCATATTTCAGATGCAGCATCTCTGTGATCTGATTGGCCATGTCAGAGGGGGATTTTCCAGTCCGCCGCAGCTCATCCAGGACTGATTTGCAGATGGCCTTTTTGTAGGTCAGGTGCGCTGGCAACAGGTTGGTGAATCTCTGGGGCAGTTTGTCCAGCCAGAGTGGGTTGTCAGCGTACCACCTCCTACGGCACCTCTTGCAGCACAGCCTGGATGACAGCAGGTAGTACTGCCCAGTGATGCCTACAACCACCCGCGGTCGGCCCACACCAGCAGAGACGACACAGGGCTCAGCGCAGTCTCCAGAGCACGGTAGCGAAAAGTTGTTCTTTACCCGCCCCATCAAGTAGTCACTCTCAGGCTTCCAGATGAAGAAGGGATGCAACTGAAAATACTTGGGGGAGGGCAGATCGTGGACACTGTCGATGAGCTCGGGCTGAGGGGGTAGGCGCCACAGAGAGAAAGTCTTCATGGGGTTGCTCACAGGACGAGAACCTGGCCACAGACCCATGGACTCCAGCTCCAGCTTCATCCATGTCTTCTGCTGGTGTGAGCAGCACCACTGACTGAGCTCCTGCTCGAGGAGAGGCAGCTGAGGGGGAGGAGGCCTGTTGAAGGCCGCTGCAGGCTCAACCGGAGGCTGCTCTGGTGGAGGGCCTTGAGAACAAAAGAGATAATTGCTTTTGTTATAAACATTCACAACATTGCGGACTACAATTAGCTGCTCCAAAACAGGAAACATTAATCTGCACATTCTTTATTTGTTTTACTGAGAAACTGAAAACATTTGGATCTTACTCACTTTGGGATCTCTCCTCACCAGGAGCATGTGATCCAGAATGTACAGAGGGAGTATCGGAAGCCTCTGAAACAACTAAACACAAAAATTATGTTTATATAGACTCTACTCTATTAAGGTGTGTTAAAGGTGTCATAATATCAGACCTGGAGCTGGAACACTTCCAGACTGCGGCAGAAGAAACATCAGCTCCCGTGGAAGTGGCACCGGAGGCTTAGGGGGCAGCACAGCTGGAGCAGCTGAAAGGAGGGAGATAAATTATTATTTTACCAACTTAATAACAGTAAATAAGGAACATGTTTAAACCATTACCATCCTGTGATTCCTTTGGCACAGGCTGTGTGGACTGTGCAGCTGTATGTGCAGAAGAAAGCATGATTAGTCATTGTTTCATCTACAATTTGTAACTGCACGTTAGTAAAGACGCACACTGACATTTGACCTGTTACATCTACTGCTCATCAGTTTTAATTTCTCTTTTATATATCAATGATAGTCTATGTGAGCAGAGGAAGCACACTCATCAAGTGTCAATATGCAGTTCATCACTCACCAGTCATTCATATTGAACACCATGCATGATAAAAATATGACTTACCCTCATCGCAGTTGTATCAATTCATAGTCACTTGGACTTTTGGAAGAACACACATGAAAGAACAAAAGCAAAACAGGACCAGAACGTGGTCAAGAACAATTGAACTCGTGCATCGGACAGAACGTGTCCCAAAATAGTCCTTCATGGCAGGACATCATTGAACTTCTCGCTAAACCTGAGAGCCGATGGAGCTGATGGAGCTGAGCAGTGGCTGGTTCTGGTGCAGACACGGCTGTAAAGAAAAGGCATACTTTTAATACAAAGTACAACTAACACTGAGCTAAGGTGTTACAAACACAACTTACACATATCCACATGCTCGATGGATGGGGAGATGCTGAGCATGGCCCTCTCCAGCTCTTCATCCTCATCCATCGCTAAAGAAAAAGACATCACACGAAAAATGATGATCTACATGATGTAACTCAAATATGATGCAGACTATAGTTTAAGCTATCATCTCACTTAAAAATAATGAACACATAATAAACAGAATGTCGTGTTTAGTTATACTTGCCTGTGGGCTCAGCAGGAGTGATGGTGGGGACACAAGAGGAAAGGACTTGAGAGGAAGGGACACATGTGGAAGGGACAGAAGCTGAGAGCTGCTGCTGCCTTTTCTGCAGATACTGCTGCAGCTTGTGCATCCTGGTCCCCAAGGCGCACTTCCTTTTGAGGATGAAGGCTGCGTAGCCATCATCCCTGCTCTCCCAGACCTCCCTCCAGGTGCTGTTGGCGCGGGCACCAAATCCCACCAACTGCTCGTCCTCTGCTGCTGGAGCAGGCTCAGGTGGTTTCTGTGATAACAATAGTAATAACAATACATTTTATATTGAAATTCACAAAACAAATAAAAAATATATTAAACATGAGGCATTTTTTACATATTACAAGTTTAAGTGTTTAACCTGTGCCTCATATTGGAGGAGAGAGCTGATCTCTTGAAAGCTGAGGGCATAGCGCAGGAAGGACTGAAGACTGTCCTTGCTATGCCGCTCAGCCAGCACAACTCCAGCAGCCTCCTCTTTCCGGTGACTCTGGACGAGGTACAAAGTGTAGCCCACGTCGTTCTCCAGGAGCCAGCGGAAGGACTTTCCCTTGTACTTCCCGAACTGGAGAATGTACTCGCCCAGGACCTCAGCTTGGTCTGAGGCATCTCCTCCTCTCACCCGCACCACAGAGAGTGCGTTCTGCCTCACCATCTCCTCCTTCACTGGGGCACTGCGATCCCTCATGGAGGGGTCGTCCTTAATCTTCCTGGCCTCCTCAGAAGGGTCCTGCCGCAGGAATCCCAGTGGGCCCTTGCGGAAGACCACATTGACTCGGCCAGGGAAAAAAACAGTCTTCTTCATTTTCTCTGCAATGACAGAAAAAGTGTTTAGAAACACAACAGCAAATTATGCCCCTCACTTGAATTCATACAAACATGTTCCTAGACATTTACATCACTTTATCTGTTTTCATCCTAAATCCAAACTAATAAATTAAGCAGTAGAACCACAACACATTTCCAGATGGATGATTACAATTGTCAAATACATATTAGGTGTCAAAACACAAAAGTCACATAAAATCAATTAGAGAGAACATTTATCTTTTACATAAAATACAGCTACACTCAACAAAGTAATGATTTATACAAAAAAACAAAAGGGTAAACACAAACAAGCCTCAAAAAACTATGAATCTGGGAGAAAAATATGAAGAAAACAAGTAGTATCACAAATTAATTACATTTTAGAGACAAATATGTTTATTTGCACTTCTCTAGGAGAATATCACAAACCATTTGCAGCTCAGACAAAATAATTCATAACTTGTAACTGTGCAGTACACATAATTAGAGTAAACACACATATTAAAACGTAGAAAAAAGACTTTAAACGAAGTTAAATCGTTTTTACAATGTTAAACCTAGAATGGCACAATGAATGAATGATGCTACAACAGCGTAACTACTACTGTACTGCTTTGGCCTTGCGTATACAGTAATTTATACACGTATAAATTCATTTACACGTTAAAACGTGGATATAGGCAATAACACGCTAATAATCACCTCAAATGCAGATAAAACTACCAAAATACAGCGTGTAAACGCTAACTTTGTTGACAATGTGTCACATGTGAATATCCAAAGACACCGGGTCATAATAAAGCACTGCTCACGTAATATCAGACATTCACGCTACTGTACATCTTTAAAATTTAACTTAACAGGGGTGAAAATCACAATAACGTGACAAAAAGTTAGCGTTAATCTTTCAATAAACATATCAACGAAGTTAACGAGCAGCAGTCACCTTACGTGACTTTAATACACCGTTTTAAAAGAGCGCATTACAACACGAACTTTAAGAATTTAACTTATCAAATATCCGTTTTAAATATCATAAAATATCAGACTTTTCAAGTGGCAAAACATCCAAGATTGGGCAAAACATGTTAGCTTATCACAGGAAAAAAGTTTCTTACCGCGTTGTCGCTCTGGAGTCCAGGAATGACAATGAGTGACGAGCCACTTCTCCCATTTAAAGCTACCGCGCCCCCGCAACAGCGGCGCCTCTGGCCAAAAGTATATTACATCCGTAGTGGTTTAGCACTACCATAGGAAATGAATGGGATTCTGTTTAGGGCGTTTAGCTAAAGAATCCACGGCTGCCGCGCGGGAGACCGGGGTTCGATTCCCCGACGGGGAGGAAGACATGTTTTGTTTTGTGCGGAGGTGTAGTTGTCGCTTAAATCAGAATGAATGAACATCACAGTTTGAGGAAATGTATAAAAGAAATATGCTTTATTTAAACATTGAGTGAAACAGGTTTTACAATGTTTGAAATTTAAAATGGGCAGTGTTTGAGAGGAGAGGGAAGGAGGTGCTCCCCCGCTTTCCACGGGAGAAAAATTTAACCCTGTAATAAGGAAGTATTTAAGTCAGTTTTATCCTGACTGAAAGGAGGTCTTGACAGTGCCAGTTCAAAATGGCCAGTGGAGAATGCGGGCATTGTTCCCACTACCTCTCGCATGCTAAGTGAGCATGCTATACCATTTGAGCTAATGAAGATTTTATTCTGTCTGCCTAGGATCTTGAAAGTTGTGTTTGTGTGAGAGGTTTGCAGATCAGAAGTTGGGGCAGCTCTATAAAAGGAGACAGTCTCCAAGAGTCTCTGTACAATAAGTGTTGAAAAGGTTGTATTTACTCTGTTACAGTTACTCTGACACACTTGACATGCTTTACCACCTTGAAAACTGCAGTTGTTTAAAAGGAATTTGAGTTCATTCTTAAAAAGTAATTTGGGTAATACGGGCACTAATGTGGAGCTAACACCAAGAAAACACCTAACCCTGTGTTGACAGCTCTGTGAGGCAAAAATCCAAATAAACACCTAAATAACTAACCCTGACACTGTATCAGTTACTCTATTGAAATGCTAACCCTAACCATAACCAGCTTGAAACATGAACACATAGGAATTACTAGGGTAATTAGAGTACGTCTGATTTGGTGTAGTCAGATCAAGAAGCAGACATGTGGGGTTTGCGCAACATGTGGGGAATTAGCTCAGATGGTAGAGCGCTCGCTTAGCATGCGAGAGGTAGCGGGATCGATGCCCGCATTCTCCATAAGTTTTATTTCCTATTATGTAATAAGTCCCGTCCTTGTTTTTTAGGGGTCAGGAGGTAGACACAGTGGCTCTTTCAGAAATCAATTCCTCCCCACTTTTCCTCCCCACTTCTACTGGCTTTTCACTCAAGGCTCCTTCACAGTTGAACGGCGGTGCCTTCATTATACCGCATCGAGCTTTTCAGACACACACCCCGCGTTTCAACAGAACAGGCATTATTTCCTGATCAAGGAATCAAAGTGGTTTTATTTAATTAAAAACAAAAAGTTTTGAAATTGTTTTTGTTTTATTGTGTTTTTATTGGGACAAACCCAAAAACATTGCCTTTATTGTGTAAAACCCCAACAGGTGGTTTCAAAGTGGTTTTATTGTGAAAAATCCAAAAATGTTGCTTTTATTGTGACAACCATTGAATGATGTTTTAAAGTAGTTTATTGTGAAAATCCCCAAAATGTTGCTTTTATTATGAAAACTCCTTGAATGTTGTTTTAAAGTGGTTTTATTGTGAAAAATGCCAAAATGTTGCTTTTATTGTGAAAACTCTTTGACTGTTATAAAATGGTTTTATTGTGAAAATGTCCAAAATATTGTTTAAAAGTGGGTTTTTTGTGAAAACCATTTGAATGTTGTTCTAAAGTGGTTTTATTGTGAAAACCCCCAAAATGTTGCTTTTTGTAGTGAAAACTCACAAAATATTGTTTCAAAGTGGTTTTATTGTGAAAACCCCCAAAATGTCACATTTATTGTGAAAACCCCTTTTATTTAATTTTTTTGAGTGGTTTTGTTGTGAAAAACACAAAAATGTTGCTTTTATTATGAAAACCCCTTGAAAGTTGTTATAAAATGGTTCTTATTGGGAAAAATCCCAAAATGATGATTTGATTGTGAAACCCTCCAAAACATTGTTTCGAATTGGTTTTATTGTGAAAAACACTAAAACTTTGCTTTTATTGGGAAAAACTTGTTAAATGTTGATTTAAGTGGTTTTATTGTGAAAAACCCAAAAATGTTGCTTTATTGTTAAAACTATCATATTATTGTTACAAAGTGGTGTTATTGTGGGAAAACTCCAAAATGTAGCTTTTATTGTAAAAAAAAAAAAAAATAATAAAGTGGTTTTATTGTGAAAAAGAAAATCACTGGACATCTGGAGTGTGACCATTTGATCCACCATTTGATGGTGACCATGTGATCACCATTTCCATGGAAACGACAGGCCCGCACTTGCTTAGCTTCCAAGAGAAGACGAGATCGGGTGTGTTCCAAGCGGGTATGGCCATAGGTGAGAATGCATGGCACAAATTGCAACACTTTTCAAGCTTGACAGATTTTGTTTTGTTAATTTGTTTTTCTTTTTTTTTTTACTACAGGTCAGAAGGTCTAAAGATTGTGAAAAAGCTTACATCACCTGGTATTCCAAGGCGATCCCATCCAAGCTCTAACCAGGCCCACACCTGACAGAGCAGACGACATCAGACGACATCCAAGCATTTATGACTGTGACAATGCCTGAATCTGAAGGCGCTGAAAAGCATTTTGCAAACTTGATTCTCTTTATTTACTACAAGTCAGAATAAGGAAAAGCATCAGAAAAAAGCCACCTCTGTCTTCAATCTAATTGGTAATAGTGGAGCACTGGCCCCTGTGTGATTTAAGGTCTAAAGATTGTGAAAAAGCTTCCAGCACCTGGTATTCCTAGGCGGTCTGCCATCCAAGCTCCAACCAGGCTCATACCTGCTTATCTTCCCAGAGCAGACAAGATCCGGCGTGTTCCAAGCATTTATGGCTGTGAGAAATGCTTCACACAGAAGGCACTGAAAACATTTTTCAATCTCTCTCTTTTTCTTTTTTCTTTTACTACAGGTCAGAATAAGGAAAAGCATCAGAAAAAAGCCACCTCTGTCTTCCATCTATTTGCTAATAGTGGAGCACTGGCCCCTGTGTGAGTTAAGGTCTGAAGATCGAGAAAAAGTTTACAGCGCCTGGTATTCCAAGGCGGTCTCATCCAAGATCTAACCAGGCCCACACCTGCTTAGCTTCTCAGAGCAAACGAGATCAGGTGTGTTCTAAGCAATTATGGCTGTGAGAATGCCTGCTACTGAAGGCACTTTTTTTTTTTTTTGTGTCCACCTGCGGGACAAGAGGAGCGGGGTTAGGACTCAGCTCAGGGATCGCAGCAGAGGAAGAGCTGAGCTTAGGACGCTTAGCAGGACGAGCCAGCAGAGCTGAAGAGGAACGCTTGATGATGAAGTCTGGAAGCATAGAGTCAGGAAGAGGAATGATCTGAAGGCCCCTGGCAGGAGGAGCAGAGGAGGACTTAGGGGCCTTCAGGGGAGCAGAGAGGGGTTTAGAAGGAGCAGAGAGCGGCTTAGCAGGAGCAGAGTGCGGCTTAGCGGGAGCAAAGCAGGGCTTAGGGGCCTTGGCAAGAAAAGCGCAGCTCCAGGCAGAAAGATCAGGGACAGGCCCAGGAGCTTCAGCAGGAGCAGCAGAGGAGGACTTAGGCTTTGGGGGAGACACAGTCAACCAGAACAAAGGAAGAAGGAAGCACAGAGAAGCTCAGATGAGGACAGGTGAGCTTAGGAGCAGAGAGAGGAGTGGGGCGAGGGGGGAGAGCAGAGAGGGGAGAGGGGCCAGGGGGAAAAGCAGAGAGGGGCGAGAGGGAAGAGCAGAGGAGGAGCTCCAGCCAGGCCTAGACCTGGGAAACTTAGCGGTGAAGGGCATAGTAGAGGCAGGCGGAGCAGAGGGAGACAGTGTGTGACTGTGTGTGAGAGTGAGTGAATGTGAGTGAGTGAATGTGAGAGTGCGTGAGTGTGAGAGTGAGTGTGAGAGTGAGTGTGTGAGTGAGTGTGTGAGTGAGTGTGATAGTGAGTGAGTGTGATAGTGAGTGAGTGAGTGAGAGTAAGTGAGTGTGAGTGAGTGTGACAGTGAGTGAGTGAGAGAGTGAGAGTGAGTGAGTGAGTGTGAGAGTGAGTGAGTGTGAGAGTGAGTGAGTGTGAAAGTGAGTGAGAGTGAGTGAATCTGAGAGTGAGTGAGTGTGAGAGTGAGTGTGTGAGTGAGTGTGTGAGTGAGAGTGTGAGTGAGTGTGATAGTGAGTGAGTGAGTGAGAGAGTGTGTGAGAGTAAGTGAGTGTGAGTGAGTGTGAGTGAGTGAGTGTGAGAGTGAGTGAGAGTGAGTGAGCGTGAATGAGTGTGAGAGTGAGTGAATCTGAGAGTGAGTGAGAGTGAGTGAGTGTGAGAGTGAGTGAGAGTGAGTGAGTGTGACAGTGAGTGAGAGTGAGTGAGTGTGACAGTGAGTGAGAGTGAGTGAGCGTGAATGAGTGTGAGAGTGAGTGAATCTGAGAGTGAGTGAGAGTGAGTGAATCTGAGAGTGAGTGAGAGTGAGTGAATCTGAGAGTGAGTGAGAGTGAGTGAGTGTGAGAGTGAGTGAGAGTGAGTGAGTGTGAGAGTGAGTGAGAGTGAGTGAGTGTGACAGTGAGTGAGAGTGAGTGAGTGTGAGAGTGAGTGAGAGTGAGTGAGTGTGACAGTGAGTGAGAGTGAGTGAGCGTGAATGAGTGTGAGAGTGAGTGAATCTGAGAGTGAGTGAGAGTGAGTGAATCTGAGAGTGAGTGAGAGTGAGTGAGAGTGAGAGTGAGTGAGTGTGAGAGTGAGTGAATGTGGGTGAGTGTGGACGTAGGACTCATTTTATAATTTATTTTTTATTTTTTTTTATTTATTTATTTGATAGGGACAATGCACATTAATGAACATCAGTATAAAACAGATGTAAATATGCCGGATTATAGCTACAAAGCTAATTTTCATCCGTAATAAACGCGGCGCACGTACGCCCTTACCTGGGATTTTCCTCTCCAACGTCCGCTCACTCACAAGATGGACGAACTGGCGCTGCTGATAAAGAGAAACAGAGACTTCTCTTCGTCTTCTGTTTTGTGTTTCACGGAGACGTGGCTCAGCGAGTCGATCCCGGACTGCGCGCTGCACCTGGAGGGATTCCAGCTCCTCCGCGCCGACAGACAAAGGGATCTCACCGGGGGAAAAACAAAAGGCGGTGGAGTCTGTTTCTTCATCAACAACGCTTGGTGCTCCGATGTGACTGTGATCTTCAAACTCTGCTCTCCTGATCTGGAATATCTCTTCATTAACTGTAAACCATTCTACTCTCCACGTGAGTTCGCTTCATTCATTCTGGCCGCTGTTTACATCCGCCGTGCGCGAACGTGCAGGAAGCACAGCGCATGTTGGCGGAGCGGGTTTTGAGCATAGAACTATAATAAAACCTGGAAGATGAATCCAAGATGGCCGTCCTGTTTATCCCTATGGAGAGTGCTCATTGGCGCATGACCCCAAAAAAGTTTCTTACTTCCGCATTTACTTCCTGATACGAAGGCTGACATCTTTGTTTTACTTCCTGAAACGGAGGCGGCCATCTTTGCTTTAGGGCACCACGTGACGACAATCCCCCACTTCATATAAAAACGGTAATTTCGGTGATTTTATAAACGGTAGAAAAGAACATTTCCTTCTATTTTATTTAAATACCGATAATAATTCAGTAATGTCTGCAATTATAATGTGACATTTTAGAAAAAGGCTGGTTCCAAGAGGCTGCAGTACCTCGCACGGCCACAAATCAATCTGGGACCACAGACAGAGGGGGCGTACCTTATCCAGTTCATTTAATACATCCATGGTTTTGAGTACAGAGCGGGACTTTCCGGACTCCTTGTTGATCATCCTCGGGGATTTTAACAAGGGCAATCTCAGCCAGGAACTACCAAAGTACAGACAGTTTATTAAATGCCCGACCAGAGAGCAGAACACGCTGGATCACTGTTACACTACAGTGAGTGGGTCCTTCCGTGCGGTTCCTCGCGCTGCCCTAGGGCTCTCAGATCACGTCATGATCCACCTGATCCCCACGTACAGACAGAGGCTGAAGCTCTCCAAACCTGTATTGAGGACTTCTAAGAAGTGGACCAGAGGCAGTGGAGGAGCTATGTGCGTGTTTGGACATTACAGACTGGGATGTGTTCAAAACTGCCACGGATGGTTTGGATGAGTACACAGACACTGTGACGTCATACATCCAATTCCCACATGCACCAGGGTGATTTATAACAACGACAAGCCCTGGTTCACACCCAAACTGAGGCAGCTCAGGCAGCAGAAGGAGGCGGCTTTCAGAGCTGGGGACAGAGAGAGCTACAAAGCTGCAAAGTACAGATTTAGCAGGAAGTGTCAAGAGCTAGATCTCTGTACAACACACGCCTAAAGGAGTCTTTCTCTGCGAACAACCCTTCGGCTGTTTGTTTCCATCTCACAACAATGGACATTTCTGCCAATCCCACCCCGGGTCCCCCCACCTCCCCCTCACTACAAAGGGACAATGTAAGAAAACAGTTTCAGAAGTCCAACCCCTGAAAAGCTGCTGGACCAGACTCTGTGCAGATGAGCTGACTCCTGTCTTCACAGACATTTTTAACACCTCCCTGGAGTCATGCCATGTCGCAGCCTGTTTCAAGTCGTCCATCATCGTCCAAGTCGTCCAGTGTCTCAGAGACTCGGACTATCAACACAGGAACTCCACAGGGCTGTGTACTTTCTCCTCTGCTCTTCTCCCTGTACACCATCTGCTGCACCTCCAGCCACGACTCTGTAAAACTGATCAAGTTTGCAGAGGAACTCTTTTGTGCCTCGTGCCATCAGACTGTATAATGCAGCCACCTCAGGGAGGGGCAGGAGATGACAAGTTGTGCTGTTTTTAAGACACTGGTTTCGTTCAGTGCCTTTAACTCCCTATGGACTTAAATTATTTTGTAGCTGTTTAGTGTGGTATGTATTAACTACCACCTTTTAATCTTTTATGAGGTCTACCTGAATGTGTCTTTCTCTTTTATGTATGCATGAATGTGAGCAACGGACAGCAATGCAATTTCCTTTGGGATTAATAAAGTATTTATCTATCTATCTATCTATCTATCTATGACACCACCCTCATTAGACTCATCTCGGACGGTGATGAGTCTGTCTACAGGAGGGAGGTGGACCGGCTGGTGTCCTGGTGCAGCGACAACAACCTGGAGCTCAACGCCCAGAAGACAGTGGAGATGATCGTGGACTTCAGGAAAGTCCCTCCCCTTGGGCTACGGTCCATCCGGACCAGAACCTCCCACCACAAGAACAGTTTCTTTCCCTCTGCCGTGGGACTTATGAACACTTTATAACACCTGCCACTTTAACAATATATTATATAAGAACTATCTATTTGCACTACCGCATTTGCACATTTGCACTGTCTGCCAACTGTACATTTCTGCATATAGTCTTAGTCTATCTATCTTAGTCTATTTATGCATGCCTCTTTTATATATTTTAATATATTTTATTCATTGTTTTATGTTGCACCTTACACCGAAGCAAGTTCCTATGTTTGTGAATTTTTGATCACTGACAATGGCAATTTCTGATTCTTGATAATGGAATTATCTGGACAAATCAACTGATGAATGAACAAGGTCATAACATACATAACTATAACCACTAACCACGACATACCAAGCTCCAGACTCTGAAGTGAAGATAAAACCGTCACAAGTGCAGTGCCCAAAGGAATTGTACAGCTTCTAATCGGGTCAAATTTCAAACCACAAACTCAGATAATAAAAAATGTAATGTAAGTATGTCCCGCCAGGAAGAGAGAACCCATCCAAGCCCAGAAAATGAAGGGCTTGTGCCAGTGTCTGACTCTAACAGGTCACGCAGTTTTGTTAAGCTAGCGATACCTTGTTGGATTGCTCCACCATCTTCATCATTAGCAGGAATAAATGTACAACACGAGGTCCCAATTATCTGGCAAACCCCTCCCAGCTCCCCGTGATCTGATCAAGTACAATGTGATTGTGAAGTGCCACCGCTCGTAGGGTATGTAACTCCTCTCTTTGTGCTACAATAATAGAGATGGTGTTATTGATGAAAGATGAGAATCGATAACTAAGAGTTTCTACTCTACTTTACCTACACTTATGCTAGGAAACAAAGATAAGAGAACCTTTTCACTCGTCCAGAGTTTATGGTCATCTAGCACATCAGAGCCCCAAACCGAGTCATCAGGCCCCAGATCATGTCTAGGTCTATGTTCTGCACAGGGAGTGGTTGACAAAATGTATGAGTGGTCCAAAGGAACTACAACAGACATCATCACTCTGAGTTCATATTTAATCCATTCACTTCTAAGTCTAATCAATTTCAAATCAAATCAATTTATTTTTATAATGCCCAAAATCACAACAACAGTTGCCTCGATGGGCCACAGGTAGAAAGCAGTTCAGATAACTGTCCCAGAATGCCCCTGTCCTTTGACCCTCTTTCGCGGCGAGGAAAATCTACAAAAAAACCACAGTGAAGGAGAGATCCTACTCCCACGGACGGACAGGCTGCAGATGAACTAGGACTGACATCCACTTGGACTGAACCAGAACCACTCAAGAGGGAGGTGGCTTTGAAGAGTTCCTCCAGGCGGACGAGGAGCAGTCCACCAGTGTAGAGAGATCCTCCAGGAGGACGAGGAGCAGTCCACCCAGTGTAGAGAAAGCTCCCCCAGCATTGGAATGGTTCATCTAAAGTAGATGGAGTTCGTCCAGGCAGACGTGGTATGGCTAATCCAGGGTTGAGGGAGTTCCTCCAGGCGGGTGGAGCATAGATCCTCCAGTGTAGAGATCGATCCACCAGACAGTTGGGGGTGGGGGGGGGGTCGTCACTGGAGCAGCCGCCGCAGTGTCTGAAACAGTCTCCACTCCCCGGGGGAAGTGGAGAGAAAGAGAAACATGTGAACAGCAATGAACAGACTACAGTTGAAGTAATATTAAATATTGTTGATGGTAAAGTAGGAAGAACCAGAGGATAGTGTTCAGCTCCATACTTCTCCAGCAGAATTGCTCCAAGGGCAGCGTAGCTAAAACTGTAGGTTTTTATTTCTGTTCCTAACTGGCCTGACCATAAGCTATTTCAAAGAGGAACGTTTTGAGCCTGGTCTTAAATGTAGAGACTGTGTCGACCTCTTTAACATGAACAGGAGCTGGTTCCATTGATAACTAGCTATTGATAACTCTGTAGAAGTGAAAAAAACGCCACGAAATGCGCATGCGTCGGCGTCCCGGTTACTACAGAGACCAGCTCCTGAGCAAAAAGTCTATCTTTTATGTTTTTAAGACACCTTTTTTCACCCAACCCGGATTATAGTGGCTTTTAACAACGTTTTTATCTGGATTAATCATTTTTAACATCGGATGACCAGTTTTTAACGTTTTTATTACAAAGACACTGCCCTCGGCAACAGCAAGCTAGCCACAGGTGAGATAACACGCCTTCACTCACCTCCACATCAAGTTGTGAGAGCTGTGCCGGCCTAAGCCAAAAAGTTGCGAAGCTGGAACAGCACATCTGCACTTTATTTAAAATCCAGGAGGAACGTGAACTGGACATAATCCTGGGCAAGACCCACGCCACCGCCACCAGCTCACAGCTAGCAGACACCGCTAGCTACTTTGGCGCCCGCGCTTTCCGGCGGGTCTCCTCCTCGGCTCCCGGTGCCACGGACGACCACCACTGGTTCCAGCAGGGAGAACGGCCCAAAGGTCCCACAAGCTCCACTCCTATCCAGTCCGACCCATGGACCCTCGTCGTGTCCCGCGGTGGCGGGGCGCGGGACAGCCGATCCTCGCGCTCAAACAGGTAGAGGTAGAACTGAGGAATAAATTCACTGCCCTGGATGAAGAGGAGTTTCCTCCTCTGGGAGCGAGCTCTCCTGGACGTGCGGCGAGACAACGACGATCCAGCCAGCCCGGTCCGCCGCCTCCTGCCCACTCTCAGACCTATGGCTCGGCTTTAAAGACTCACTGCGGGCCGCTGCATTTCATGCCGGCCCCTAAACCTCCGAGGCTACGGGGTTCGTGCCACCGATCACCGCCACCTCTGGGTTCACTGCACGAGAGTGAGTTTCCCCTGCTGCGCCCAACATCACCTCCACCCGCCGCTCCAGCATCTTCTGGAGGCTCCATGGCTGCCTCCCCGCTCATGCCGGGTCAAACAGCTCGGTGTGGCTCGGAGCCCGCCGCGCCCTCCCAGCTCACACGGAGCCGGACCGCTCCTTGTGCGCTGGGAGGCCTCTCCGCGTCCTCCCAGCGCACGTCAAGCTCGAATGCTGGGCGTGAGCTGGGAGGCTCTGCTGCTGCACCCTCCACGCACACATCGAGTACAACCACTCTGTCTGTTCGGGGAGATGGCTTCGCTTCTGCGGGTGGTCCCACGGCGCTGCAGGCTCACATCTCCGCAGATGCCCCTGCCTCGGTGGCCAGGCCAGGCCCGTCCGTGCTGGTCCTGGGTTCATCCATGGTTTGGCACGTGAGACTACACAATGGCTACACCTCCTGTCACCCAGGTGCTCTGGTAAAGGACCTCATAGACACCGCCCCCACCATCCTCCGCCACCACCCATCAGTATCAACAGTTGTAATTCACATTGGAACAAACGACCTCAGATTTCAACAGTCAGAGACCCTCATGGACAACTACAAAACCCTCATCTCCACAATCCACAGTTTAGGCAAACAGTGTGTTGTCTCTGGACCTTTCTCACCACCTCGATTTGGAGACATTAAATTCAGCCGCTTAAGACAACTACATATCGGACTCAAGACCCATTGCAGAGACAATAAAATCCCTTACATAGACAATTTTCTTACTTTTTTCCACAGACCTGAACTCTTCAAAAAAGACCGACTTCACCCAAACCACACTGGATCCCGCCTTCTGTCTTACAATATCGGACTCACCTTACAATCATTATGACATAACCATACACAGTCGATTCCTGTGATTATCAGCAGAGAGCAGACAAAAACCTTCAAAAAATCTACTATAAATAAAAATAATCTCATACATATCCAGAAAACCTCGGTACAACAAAATCCTATACTCTACTCGTCCCCAATCACAATAAACTTGGCTCTTTTAAATGTCCGCTCTCTGCTGAATAAGTCTTTTATCATTAATGACCTAATATTAGATACAAAACTTGACTGTCTGCTTCTAACAGAAACCTGGCTGGGTGCAGATGCACCAGTTGTTCTCACTGAGGCCTCTCCACCGGATTTTAATTTTGCTTTTTCAACCAGGTGTAACAAAAGGGGAGGTGGCACAGCCTCTATAATTACAAATACTTTGGCCACAAAACCTGTTTTATTTAAATTTTTTTCAACCTTTGAATATCACGCAACTGTTTTTAGCAACCCCCAAATTTTATGTGTCACAATATACAGGCCACCAAAGAAATGCTGTCTTTTTATCAATGAATTTTCAGATTTTTTATCAATTTTATACAATTCTTATGACATGATTATTTTAGCTGGGGATTTTAACCTGCACATTGATAACCTCTTAGACCCACTCACGAACGAATTTTTAAATGTTCTAAATTATATGGATTTTACTCAGCACGTCACACAGCCGACTCACAACAGAGGACACACTCTGGACCTGGTCATCACCCATGGCCTGTCCACCAGTGTGTCCTCACAGCAGGAGGACACACTCTGGACCTGGTCATCACACATGGCCTGTCCACCAGTGTGTCCTCTGTTGTTGACTTGGCTGTGTCTGACCACTACTGTGTGTTTTTTAATATCACTGGTTTTATTCAGAGAGAGACCTCTGTGAGAACTGTGAGGAAGCGCCATCTGACCCTGAAGTGGCTGCAAATTTTATTCAAGTTTTAAGAGATCTTCCTTCAATTGTTTTACCTGCCCAATGTGATTTTATCATTGACAATTTTAGCAGTAAACTACTGTCCACGCTTAACCAGGTTGCTCCATTAAAAATTAAAAAGACCCACACAAAAACAATGCCCCCATGGAGAAATGAGCATCTTAAACAACTAAAGAGGGACTGCAGGGCAGCAGAAAGAAAATGGAGGAAGAACAAAATTACAATAAACAAGCAAATTCTTAACGAAGAACAAAAACTTTATAATAGAACAATGAGAAATTCAAGAAATGCATACTTTAGTAAAGTTATTGCGAATCACTAAAATAATCCGAAAATTCTTTTTTCTACAATTGATCAGCTTTTTAACCCCAATTTTAATAAACCTCAAATGACCCCCTCCGACTCCGTCTGTGAGGAGTTTGCAGACCACTTCATGGGTAAGATAAACACTATCAGATGTGACATTTTATCAAGTCGAACTCCTGCTCTTACTACATCTGAGTGTTTGTCTTTACCGGAGGAAACACTGGACAGTTTTGTCCTGGTTAATGCTGAGATGCTTGATAAAGTTTTCTCCTCAGTGAGGCCCACCACATGTCTTTTAGATCCGTTTCTAACTCCGTTTTTTAAATCATTTTATGGATCTTTTAGAGATGAACTTTTAAACATGATGAATTGCTCTCTTCAGACAGGGGTCTTTCCCACTGCCTTTAAAGTGGCGGTGGTGAGGCTCCTGCTGAAGAAGAGCAATTTAGATTTTAATGATTTTAACAATTACAGACCGGTATCTAACTTACCATTTTTAAGCAAAATTTTAGAAAAGCTTGTTTTTACACAATTAAATTATTTTTTAAACTCACATGACGTTTTTGAGGAATATCAGTCTGGTTTTAGGGTAAACCACAGAGACAGCCTTGACAAAGATTTTAAATGATTTTAGGTTAAATTATGATTCTAAACAGGTGACAGTGTTGGTTCTACTGGATCTAAGCGCTGCCTTCGATACAGTAGACCACACTATTCTTTTAAACAGACTGAAGCACCTGGTGGGCCTCTCTGGTACTGCACACAAATGGTTTACATCCTCACAGACAGAACATTCATGGTAAGTTTAGATACCTGCTCCTCCAAGGTCCATAAAATCACATGTGGTGTGCCCCAGGGTTCCATTTTAGGTCCTGTGCTTTTTAACCTGTACATGCGCCCTCTGCTGGTGTCATCAGGAGACATGGAGTCAACTTCCACAGTTCTGCTGATGATACCCAGCTTTACATCTCCATGTCTCCTGATGACACCAGGCCAATGGATGCTCTTTTTAACTGCATTTTAGAATCAAATCCTGGATGGCACAAAACCTTCTCCAGCTTAACCAGGACAAAACTGAGGTTTTAGTCATCGGTCCTGAGGCCCAGAGAGAGAAACTTTTATCCAAACTACAAGCACAGTCTTTTAATCCGTCAGCACAAGTAAAAAACCTGGGCGTTATCTCTGAGCTCACTTTTATTCCACACATCAAGAACATCACAAAAACAGGTTTTTATCACCTAAAGAACAGCCAGAGTCCACCCCATTCTCTCTCGGGCCAACACAGAGACCCTGATGCATGCTTTTATCTCCAGTCGTACAGACTACTGTAATGCCCTGCTCTCTGGTCTGCACAAAAAGAGTATTGCAGGTTTGCAGTTATTACAAAATTCAGCAGCACGTGTCCTGACTAAGACCAGGGGGCGGGACCACATTACACCGGTTTTAAAATCACTGCATTGGCTCCCTGTGTGTTTCAGGATCGATTTTAAGGTTCTTTTACTGGTTTATAAATGTCTCAATGGTCTTGGGCCTTCTTATCTTTAGAACTGCTTTTACCATATGAACCCTTGCGGCCCCTGTGCTCGGGGTTCGGTGGAATGTGGGCATGTGGCAGTTTTTAATGCACTGTAAAGCACTTTGTGTTACGTTTTTATGTATGAAAAGCGCTTTATAAATAAAATTTGATTTGGTTTGATTTGTTGACTCAATGGTCAACTCTCTAAAATCTGCTCTTGATGTTGCAGCTCCACTTAAACAGAAAGTCATCAGGCCAAAACGAGCCTCCCCCTGGTACAATGAAGAACTACGTTCTCACAAACAAAGGGTAAGAAAACTAGAGATCCTTACGCCGCTCCCACACAGAAGAATCCCTAAAAGAATGGAAAACTTGCCTTCTGTCTTATAAGCAGGCTCTGCGTAAGGCTCAAACCAGATATTATTCAAATGTAATAGAAGTAAATAAAAATAACTCCAGATTTCTCTTCAGCACTGTAGCCAGGCTGACAAACTGTCACAGCGCAGTAGAACCCTCAATACCAGTTACTCTAAGCTGCAATGACTTCCTTCTATTCTTTAACAGCAAAATCACAACTATTAGAGATAAACTAAATGAAATGACTCCCAGTGTCAGTACTGAGCACGCCCAGATTGCAAAGCTAGTGTCCCATACAAATCCTTCAGTAATACTAGATGGTTCACTGCTGTTGATCAGGCAGAGATAACTTCAGTCATTATGTCCTCCAAAACATCAACTTGTATCTTAGACCCAATCCCAAGTAGACTCCTCAAAGAAATTCTCCCCCTAATTATAAATCCCATTCTTAATATAATAAATACTTCACTAGAAAGCGGTTATGTCCCTCAGTCCTTCAAATATGCAGCGCTGTCTTCTGAATGAGTTGAGAGAATGTTTGTGTTAAAAAGATCCTCGGCGAGATCAGAGGATGAATGCACGTGGTGAGCGATCCACAAATGCAAAGTCACACACTCACATGCAAAACTACAGATTTCAAAATAAAATGTAACTTAATTTTTACAATTGAGAATTTGTGTGAAAAAATTCTGCATGCAAATCTAACTTTTTGAATAAATTCGGATTTTGCGTGAATCCAAAATTCTGCATAGATATTTTTTACAAAATGTGTAACATTTGTCTCATAAATATCCATATTCACAAAGGTGAAGAGGTGATCCTCAAATTCAGTATCAGATTCTCGCAAAAACACAGATTCACAAAACAAAAATATGTTTTACTCACAAATATATATATGAAAATCTAATTTTGCATAAATCTATAGATGCAAGTCAGGGATTGTGAAAAAATCTGGGACTTTGAATTAATCTTTCTTTTTGCGTCAATAAATTAATATGAAACAAATCTCACCCCATATGTGAGGTCGTGGTTTAGAATGTGAGGTCGTGATCTAGAATGTGAGGTTGTGGTTTAGAATGTGAGGTCGTGGTTTAGAATGTGAGGTCGTGTTCTAGAATGTGAGGTCGTGATCTAGAATGTGAGGTTGTGGTTTAGAATGTGAGGTCGTGGTTTAGAATGTGAGGTCGTGTCCTAGAATGTGAGGTGTTCTAGAATGTGAGGTCGTGATCTAGAATGTGAGGTCGTGTTTTAGAATGTGAGGTCGTGTTCTAAAATGTGAGGTCGTGTTCTAGAATGTGAGGTCGTGTTCTAAAATGTGAGGTCGTGTTCTAGAATGTGAGGTCGTGGTTTAGAATGTGAGGTCGTGGTTCTAGAATGTGAGGTTGTGGTTTAGAATGTGAGGTGTTCTAGAATGTGAGGTCGTGATCTAGAATGTGAGGTGTTCTAGAATGTGAGGTCGTGATCTAGAATGTGAGGTGTTCTAGAATGTGAGGTCGTGGTTTAGAATGTGAGGTGTTCTAGAATGTGAGGTTGTGGTTTAGAATGTGAGGTCGTGTCCTAGAATGTGAGGTCGTGTTCTAGAATGTGAGGTCGTGTTTTAGAATGTGAGGTCGTGTTCTAGAATGTGAGGTCGTGTCCTAGTATGTGAGGTCGTGGTTTAGAATGTGAGGTCGTGTTCTAGAATGTGAGGTCGTGTCCTAGAATGTGAGGTCGTGTTCTAGAATGTGAGGTCGTGTTCTAGAATGTGAGGTCGTGGTTTAGAATGTGAGGTCGTGTTCTAGAATGTGAGGTCGTGGTTTAGAATGTGAGGTCGTGTTCTAGAATGTGAGGTCGTGTTCTAGAATGTGAGGTCGTGGTTTAGAATGTGAGGTCGTGTTCTAGAATGTGAGGTCGTGTTCTAGAATGTGAGGTCGTGGTTTAGAATGTGAGGTCGTGTTCTAGAATGTGAGGTCGTGTTCTAGAATGTGAGGTCGTGTTCTAGAATGTGAGGTCGTGTTCTAGAATGTGAGGTCGTGTTCTAGAATGTGAGGTCGTGTTCTAGAATGTGAGGTCGTGTCCTAGAATGTGAGGTCGTGTTCTAGAATGTGAGGTCGTGTCCTAGAATGTGAGGTCGTGTTCTAGAATGTGAGGTCGTGGTTTAGAATGTGAGGTCGTGGTTTAGAATGTGAGGTCGTGGTTTAGAATGTGAGGTCGTGGTTTAGAATGTGAGGTCGTGTTCTAGAATGTGAGGTCGTGGTTTAGAATGTGAGGTCGTGATCTAGAATGTGAGGTCGTGGTTTAGAATGTGAGGTCGTGGTTTAGAATGTGAGGTCGTGTTCTAGAATGTGAGGTTGTGGTTTAGAATGTGAGGTCGTGGTTTAGAATGTGAGGTCGTGTCCTAGAATGTGAGGTGTTCTAGAATGTGAGGTCGTGATCTAGAATGTGAGGTCGTGTTTTAGAATGTGAGGTCGTGTTCTAAAATGTGAGGTCGTGTTCTAGAATGTGAGGTCGTGTTCTATAATGTGAGGTCGTGTTCTAGAATGTGAGGTCGTGGTTTAGAATGTGAGGTCGTGGTTCTAGAATGTGAGGTTGTGGTTTAGAATGTGAGGTGTTCTAGAATGTGAGGTCGTGATCTAGAATGTGAGGTGTTCTAGAATGTGAGGTCGTGATCTAGAATGTGAGGTGTTCTAGAATGTGAGGTCGTGGTTTAGAATGTGAGGTGTTCTAGAATGTGAGGTTGTGGTTTAGAATGTGAGGTCGTGTCCTAGAATGTGAGGTCGTGTTCTAGAATGTGAGGTCGTGTTTTAGAAAGTGAGGTCGTGTTCTAGAATGTGAGGTCGTGTCCTAGAATGTGAGGTCGTGGTTTAGAATGTGAGGTCGTGTTCTAGAATGTGAGGTCGTGTCCTAGAATGTGAGGTCGTGTTCTAGAATGTGAGGTCGTGTTCTAGAATGTGAGGTCGTGTTTTAGAATGTGAGGTCGTGTTCTAGAATGTGAGGTCGTGGTTTAGAATGTGAGGTCGTGTTCTAGAATGTGAGGTCGTGTTCTAGAATGTGAGGTCGTGGTTTAGAATGTGAGGTCGTGTTCTAGAATGTGAGGTCGTGTTCTAGAATGTGAGGTCGTGTTCTAGAATGTGAGGTCGTGTTCTAGAATGTGAGGTCGTGTTCTAGAATGTGAGGTCGTGTTCTAGAATGTGAGGTCGTGTTCTAGAATGTGAGGTCGTGTCCTAGAATGTGAGGTCGTGTTCTAGAATGTGAGGTCGTGTCCTAGAATGTGAGGTCGTGTTCTAGAATGTGAGGTCGTGGTTTAGAATGTGAGGTCGTGGTTTAGAATGTGAGGTCGTGATCTAGAATGTGAGGTCGTGGTTTAGAATGTGAGGTCGTGGTTTAGAATGTGAGGTCGTGGTTTAGAATGTGAGGTCGTGATCTAGAATGTGAGGTCGTGGTTTAGAATGTGAGGTCGTGGTTTAGAATGTGAGGTCGTGTTCTAGAATGTGAGGTCGTGTTCTAGAATGTGAGGTCGTGTTCTAGAATGTGAGGTCGTGGTTTAGAATGTGAGGTGTTCTAGAATGTGAGGTCGTGTTCTAGAATGTGAGGTCGTGTTTTAGAATGTGAGGTCGTGTTCTAGAATGTGAGGTCGTGGTTTAGAATGTGAGGTCGTGATCTAGAATGTGAGGTCGTGGTTTAGAATGTGAGGTCGTGTTCTAGAATGTGAGGTCGTGTTCTAGAATGTGAGGTGTTCTAGAATGTGAGGTCGAGTTTCTCCATGAAGTTGGCCCCATCAAACACACATCTACACAAAAACTATGTCTATCGTTTGTCCTTTGTGCTGCTTTAGTTTTAGAGATATCAACAATTCTTTTATGGGTCAAATTAGGGTCACCCGGTCCCCTAGGAAACTTAAAAATGCTCCAAAAACAGCCCGAAATTGTGTCAGGCGTTAGCGCTTTGTTTGTGCGGTTTTAGGCTGTGAAAGTATAAATTAAGTTTTTAAGTGTGTTTGAGCTTTTGGTGCTGACTTTGAAGAAGGTCTTTGGTAGTTACAAGTCTGTGTAAAGACGTTTTAAAAGCTCTGATAAACGAGCTGACTGCTCGTACAGACGTCAGAGGCAAAAACTGAGACCTTTCAAGTAACATTTATGAACCAATTTTACATTTATAAAAAGCTCTTTACCAGCTACATCAATCTAAATGTTCTTAATTGGCCGGATTATGTGACCCAATTTTATGCCAAATCTTTTACTGCAACCTAGTTTTTAGTTTAGTTTCTATTTTGCACTTGTACGTGGTGTTCTTTCACAATTTAAAAATTGTACGACTACTGCAAATAAACAGTGTTACCTCTCTCCCTGGAACATACTTGAGTACCTTGTCTAGCTGTCAATCATTGACATTTTCAAAATACTACATAATCATTTAAATGTACTGTAATTATGTGTTATTATTTATTATATGTAAATTTCAACTTTTATACCACCAAAATATAAAAATAATCAGTGAAATACCATCACACATGTCAGCTAACTGAGTGTTTCCTTTATTTTCTAATAGGAATGTTACAATAGCAAATTTTAGTGTTATGATTATTGAAGATAGATTTAATATTATTCACTATTAATAACTCCATTTATTTTCTACCGCTTGCTCTCATTAGGAGTCGTGGGTGACTGGACCTTATCTCAGTGACTTTGGGCCTTAGGCGGGGTACACCGTGGACAGGTGCAGGTCATTGCAGGGTTAACACAGAGACATAGACAGACAACCATTCACTCTCATGTTCATTCACCATAGGGGCAACTTTAACCTCTGAAGTTGCCCCTATCAAATCGATGATGTCGTTCAGTATTTTGAAAACAGAAAAAAATATAAGAATCTATTGTGCTGTTTGTGCTGTGCATAATTTCGTTTGTGTTATATTTAAAAATGTATTTTAAAAAATATTTTCAGTTGTGGGAGGTCGTGTTTTAGAATGTGAGGTCGTGTTCTAGAATGTGAGGTGTTCTAGAATGTGAGGTCGTGTTCTAGAATGTGAGGTCGTGTTCTAGAATGTGAGGTCGTGTTCTAGAATGTGAGGTGTTCTAGAATGTGAGGTCGTGGTTTAGAATGTGAGGTCGTGGTTTAGAATGTGAGGTCGTGGTTTAGAATGTGAGGTCGTGGTTTAGAATGTGAGGTCGTGGTTTAGAATGTGAGGTCGTGTTCTAGAATGTGAGGTCGTGGTTTAGAATGTGAGGTCGTGGTTTAGAATGTGAGGTCGTGTTCTAGAATGTGAGGTCGTGTTCTAGAATGTGAGGTCGTGGTTTAGAATGTGAGGTCGTGGTTTAGAATGTGAGGTGTTCTAGAATGTGAGGTCGTGGTTTAGAATGTGAGGTCGTGTTCTAGAATGTGAGGTCGTGGTTTAGAATGTGAGGTGTTCTAGAATGTGAGGTCGTGTTCTAGAATGTGAGGTTGTGTTCTAGAATGTGAGGTCGTGTTCTAGAATGTGAGGTCGTGGTTTAGAATGTGAGGTCGTGGTTTAGAATGTGAGGTGTTCTAGAATGTGAGGTCGTGGTTTAGAATGTGAGGTCGTGGTTTAGAATGTGAGGTGTTCTAGAATGTGAGGTCGTGTTCTAGAATGTGAGGTCGTGTTCTAGGAATGTGAGGTCGTGGTTTTAGAATGTGAGGTCGTGGATCCTAGAATGTGAGGTCGTGGTTTTAGAATGTGAGGTCGTGGTTTAGAATGTGAGGTCGTGGTTTAGAATGTGAGGTCGTGTTCTAGAATGTGAGGTGTTCTAGAATGTGAGGTCGTGTTCTAGAATGTGAGGTCGTGGTTTAGAATGTGAGGTCGTGTTCTAGAATGTGAGGTCGTTCTAGAATGTGAGGTCGTGTTCTAGAATGTGAGGTCGTGTTCTAGAATGTGAGGTGTTCTAGAATGTGAGGTGTGTTCTAGAATGAGGTGTGTCTTAGAATGTGAGGTCTAGAATGTTGAGGTCGTGGCTAGAATGTGAGGTGTGGTTCTAGAATGTGAGGTCGTTCCTAGAATGTGAGGTGTTCTAGAATGTGAGGTCGTGGTATAAAATGTGAGGTCGTGTTCTAGAGATGTGAGGTCGTGGTTTAGAATGTGAGGTCGTGTTCTAGAATGTGAGGTCGTGTTCTAGAATGTGAGGTGTTCTAGAATGTGAGGTCGTGGTTTAGAATGTGAGGTGTTCTAGAATGTGAGGTCGTGTTCTAGAATGTGAGGTCGTGTTCTAGAATGTGAGGTCGTGGTTTAGAATGTGAGGTGTTCTAGAATGTGAGGTCGTGTTCTAGAATGTGAGGTCGTGGTTTAGAATGTGAGGTCGTGTTCTAGAATGTGAGGTCGTGTTTTAGAATGTGAGGTCGTGTTCTAGAATGTGAGGTCGTGTTTTAGAATGTGAGGTCGTGTTTTAGAATGTGAGGTCGTGTTCTAGAATGTGAGGTCGTGTTCTAGAATGTGAGGTCGTGTTCTAGAATGTGAGGTCGTGTTCTAAAATGTGAGGTCGTGTTCTAGAATGTGAGGTCGTGTTCTAGAATGTGAGGTCGTGGTTTAGAATGTGAGGTCGTGTTCTAGAATGTGAGGTCAGGGTTTAGAATGTGAGGTCGTGTTCTAGAATGTGAGGTCGTGTTCTAGAATGTGAGGTCGTGGTTTAGAATGTGAGGTCGTGTCCTAGAATGTGAGGTCGTGGTTTAGAATGTGAGGTCGTGTTCTAGAATGTGAGGTCGTGGTTTAGAATGTGAGGTCGTGGTTTAGAATGTGAGGTCGTGTTCTAGAATGTGAGGTCGTGTTCTAGAATGTGAGGTCGTGTTCTAGAATGTGAGGTCGTGTTCTAGAATCTGAGGTCGTGTTCTAAAATGTGAGGTCGTGTTCTAGCATGTGAGGTCGTGTTCTAGAATGTGAGGTCGTGGTTTAGAATGTGAGGTCGTGTTCTAGAATGTGAGGTCGTGTTCTAAAATGTGAGGTCGTGTTCTAGCATGTGAGGTCGTGATCTAAAATGTGAGGTCGTGTTCTAGAATGTGAGGTCGTGTTCTATAATGTGAGGTCGTGTTCTAGAATGTGAGGTCGTGGTTCTAGAATGTGAGGTTGTGGTTTAGAATGTGAGGTCGTGGTTTAGAATGTGAGGTCGTGTTCTAGAATGTGAGGTCGTGGTTTAGAATGTGAGGTCGTGGTTTAGAATGAGAGGTCGTGTTTTAGAATGTGAGGTCGTGGTTTAGAGATGTGAGGTCGTGGTTTTAGAGATGTGAGGTCGTGTTCTAGAATGTGAGGTCGTGTTCTAGAATGTGAGGTCGTGTTCTAGAATGTGAGGTGTTCTAGAATGTGAGGTCGTGTTCTAGAATGTGAGGTCGTGTTCTAAAATGTGAGGTCGTGTTCTAGAATGTGAGGTCGTGTTCTAGAATGTGAGGTCGTGTTCTAGAATGTGAGGTCGTGTCCTAGAATGTGAGGTCGTGTTCTAGAATGTGAGGTCGTGTTCTAGAATGTGAGGTCGTGTTCTAGAATGTGAGGTCGTGTTCTAGAATGTGAGGTCGTGGTTTAGAATGTGAGGTTGTGGTTTAGAATGTGAGGTCGTGTTCTAGAATGTGAGGTCGTGGTTTAGAATGTGAGGTCGTGTTCTAGAATGTGAGGTCGTGGTTTAGAATGTGAGGTCGTGTTCTAGAATGTGAGGTCGTGTTCTAGAATGTGAGGTCGTGGTTTAGAATGTGAGGTCGTGTTCTAGAATGTTATGTCGTGTTTTAGAATGTGAGGTCGTGTTCTAGAATGTGAGGTCGTGTTCTAGAATGTGAGGTCGTGTTCTAGAATGTGAGGTCGTGTTCTAGAATGTGAGGTCGTGTTCTAGAATGTGAGGTCGTGTTCTAGAATGTGAGGTCGTGGTTTAGAATGTGAGGTCGTGTTCTAGAATGTGAGGTCGTGTTCTAGAATGTGAGGTCGTGTTCTAGAATGTGAGGTCGTGTTCTAGAATGTGAGGTCGTGGTTTAGAATGTGAGGTCGTGGTTTAGAATGTGAGGTCGTGGTTTAGAATGTGAGGTCGTGGTTTAGAATGTGAGGTCGTGTTCTAGAATGTGAGGTCGTGTCCTAGAATGTGAGGTCGTGGTTTAGAATGTGAGGTCGTGTCCTAGAATGTGAGGTCGTGGTTTAGAATGTGAGGTCGTGTTCTAGAATTTGGGGTTAGGGTTAGGGTTAGGGTTAGGGTCAGGGTTAGCTGCACAGAAACACATTCCAGGGGCTAAATAGTTGAGAATTAGAAGTTACAAGCCTAAATCTCAATGATAACTCAAGTAGTGTTCCAGTGGTGTAGAGATGTGCTTTGACGCTCACACACAATTTCAATTTCCAAATATTTTAGAGAGTAAAACAGTACTCAAACACTCCTTTCTTTTTTTAAAGGCTGTTTCAAAGATTGAAAAACAAATTGAGGGCACAGAGCTCAACTCAAGATGTGCAAAATCTGGCCGCTACATTACAGGGAAAATTATAGACATTAATCGCGCGAAGAAGGGAGCATGTCAGAAAATGAGAGAAAACTGTGTCTAGTTTTTAGTTTTTTCATGTTTTTTTGAAATTATAATTATTTTGTTGTATTTTTAATTGTAATTATTTTATTAGGTACAATTGCTCCTAGAAAACTAAACATACCTATATATGTACAGTTGTTCAGTAATGGCTCAAAGTCTTCACACCCTTGACATTTTGTCAGCGAAAAGATTTCACCCCAAAAAGTATTGCATTTCCACAGTTTATTTTCTTTGTGTGTATTGGAACAATTAAAACAAAAACGAAAAAAGCAAATTTTACATCATTTCACACATCACTCCAAAATTGGGTCAAACTAAATGTTTGACACTCTTTCAAAATTGTGGATAAATAACTTAATTTAAGCATGTTGTCCTTGTTTAAACCCACTTGGGGCAAGTAACAGGTGTGGACAATATAAATATCACTCTGAAAGCAAATCTTTTTGGGTCCGTGTACCCTTCGTTCATTTTATTTTCAATTTGAAATCTAAAACATGTTTTGATTTTCCATTTATTGTGTTGGTTCATGAAACAAAACCAAAAAAATGCACTTTGATTTTTCAATTTGAACTCTGGATTAAAAATTCACAATTTGCAAGAAAGTTTGGAGCAGATTCATGAATCAAGACCCAGAGATGGTTGTGACCCAGTGCAGGGAACACACCAACTGTAGCCGCTGTCATGTGGCTCCATCTGGGGCCCCACTGTTGGTCCAGCTCAGAACCAACCACACGTTGCAGAGCATAAAAAAAGCTAAATTGATTCATGAATCTGCGCTCCAAACTTTCTTTCAAATTGTTTTTTTTTTTTATTCCATGAGTCAAAACGAAAAATGAAAAATCAAATCACATTTTCCTTTATTTGTTTTTGATTCAAATTGAAAAATCAAATTAACAAAGGGTACATGGAGCTTTTTGCATCAGGGGTGCCATCTATCTATATCTCAATCTTTATATCTATATATCTAACCATCCATCGATTTATTATATTATATGAATTACATTTAAAAGAATTTCATCTTAATGTTAGTATTGTTCTTATTCTTTAGGTAGTTATTGTTATTATCATCACTATAATTAAATTAATCAAAACTGTTAACATCCATATCCGATCCACACCTGGAGCCATCAATAAAATCCCTTATCTTATTTACCTATATCTTGAACTTTTCATAACTAGCTTAATAGAAAAAACTAACAATTATTATACATATGTTTATTGCTGTTTTGCAGTTTGGATCACAAAGAGACGTGAAATCAAAACCACAATTTAATGGTGAGTGTATTTAAATGATGTTGTGTTCAAATGATTTCCTACACTCAATCTCATTACTTACAGATATTGGATGTAATTGAGTGATGTGGATAAAGACTTATGGTCACTGATTTGGAAGATCTGATCTGATTGTTGTTAAATTGCAAGAGGCCCTTCAGCACTTCTGAAAAAAGTACTTCAAATTCACGTGTCCTACCATTGGCTTAAAAAAGCTACCCTGCTTAGCATCGTCCTGTTTCATTGGAAGCATTTAATGTGATGATCCCATGTTCATTAAGTTGCATCAATTAGAGCAAGTCGATGGTTTAAGAAATATATAAAACCATTTCATTGTATTAGTTTAAACAAAGCGAGAAACTATAAGCCAAACAGTAAAGTATAAATATAAATTTACTACGCAAGTTTATTGATTTATATGGTTTATAATATAGTTTAGATTAGATCCAATAATTATAGTGTTAACACCTGATGATGGTGAGCTACTACTGTAGCCACAGTTGCCCTGGGACAGTTTCTTTACCTGAGGCTCATGAAATTAACTCAAACAATATGAGGAAATTTACATTTTAAGCTATTGTCTTAAACATAATTACAAATGCATAAGATATTCTTTTTTGTATATGTTGAAACATTTAGTTTGTTAAAATAAAATCCACCAGTAGAACTAATGCTACTTCACTTTGCGATGAGTTTTATTTAGTGTATTTGGGAGTCACAAATGCCAACGGTTGTTATTATGAAAAGGACAAACACTACTCAAATTCTACTTTTGAGTAGATTTGGTTTACTTAATTACAATTGCTGTTGAACCATGCTGGTCACCATGCTGGTCACCATGCTGGTCATGCTGGTCACCATGCTGGTCACCATGCTGGTCATGCTGGTCACCATGCTGGTCATGCTGGTCATGCTGGTCACCATGCTGGTCATGCTGGTCATGCTGGTCACCATGCTGGTCATGCTGGTCACCATGCTGGTCATGCTGGTCATGCTGGTCATGCTGGTCCACCATGCTGGTCATGCTGGTCACCATGCTGGTCATGCTGGTCATGCTGGTCACCATGCTGGTCATGCTGGTCATGCTGGTCACCATGCTGGTCACCATGCTGGTCACCATGCTGGTCACCATGCTGGTCACCATGCTGGTCATGCTGGTCACCATACTGGTCACCATACTGGTCATGCTGGTCACCATGCTGGTCATGCTGGTCACCATGCTGGTCATGCTGGTCAGCATGCTTGTCACCATGCTGGTCATGCTGGTCATCATGCTGGTCACCATGCTGGTCATGCTGGTCACCATGCTGGTCATGCTGGTCACCATGCTGGTCATGCTGGTCATGCTGGTCACCATGCTGGTCATGCTGGTCACCATGCTGGTCACCATGCTGGTCATGCTGGTCACCATGCTGGTCATGCTGGTCACCATGCTGGTCACCATGCTGGTCACCATGCTGGTCATGCTGGTCATGCTGGTCATGCTGGTCCACCATGCTGGTCCACCATGCTGGTTCAACCATGCTGGTCTGGTTCAACCATGCTGGTCATGCTGGTCACCATGCTGGTCATGCTGGTTCAACCATGCTGGTCACCATGCTGGTCACCATGCTGGTCCACCATGCTGGTTCAACCATGCTGGTCTACCAGCAACACCAGCAGCAAAACACAACAAAAACAGCAAGTTGATGGTCTTGCTGGTAAATCATGCTGGTCTTGCTATGCTGGTCTATGCTGTTTTTTTCAGCAGGGTCTTTCGCCGTGGAGTGCATGTTACGCACGTGACACCACACGTGCTCGTCTCTGCCCCTTGAGACCGAGCCCACACGGCCCAGGTCCGCGGCCCAGCCTGACAACAGAGCGAGCGTGGTCCCGAACGCCAGCTCCCAGGAATCTAAAGTCTAGCAGCAGGTCAACTGCGCTGGTCGCGCCGAGTGTCCGCTGGTGACTTTTTTTTCGGCGACCAAGTCCCGCGACTAAAGCAACTGTCCTTAAATGCACAGGCAACAAACTAGGGGCGACAGGCGCGATTTTGTCGCTGCGGTCTGAACAGGGCTTGATGCTGGTGTGATGTTAGTCTATGCTGGTCTATGCTGGTTCACCAGCATAGACCAGCAAAGACCAGCATAGACCAGCAATAAATCCATGCTGGTCTATGCTGTTTTTTTCAGTTGGGACATCTCTGCACCACTGGAACACTACTTGAGTTATCATTGAGATTTAGGCTTGTAACTACTAATTCTCAACTATTTAGCCCCCGGAATGTGTTTCTGTGCAGCTAACCCTAACCCTAACCTGACCCAAACCTGACCCTAACCCTAGCCCTAACCCTAAGGCCAACTCACTGTGTGAGCGTCAAAGCACATCTCTGCACCACTGGAACACTACTTGAGTAATTTTGAGATTCTCTTAAGATTATAAATCAGATTTTACGTCCACACAGTTACTCTTAAGTTTCTCTTACTTGAGTAACTTATAACAATAACCCAAATAAGGGAATTATAGTAAGTTAATTGCATTTGTGTAACAAGAGGAATGGTCCTGAATGTGTCGTCTATTATGAAGCTGTTTCTTTTTAAGGAGAACATGACATTGAAGCTGTTTCTACATTACAATAACCGACATATTAAGTTAAGTCCCACCGTCCTGATCAGGACAGTTTAGGTGTTTCTACCTACATCGTCATTCATTAAAAACTAATATTTTTCAATAAAGACATGTTATATGTCATTTGAAAGCTTAGAGTCACCACTAACCGTTTAAAATGTTCAATCCACGCTAAATCACCTCACAAAATACTTGTAAGCTATCAAACTGTAACATAACCAAACTGTTCATCTCGCATTTCTTACCTTTCGTTGGCTCCTCCAGACGCAAACAAAATCCAATCCAGAAGTGTGTGCACTCTTTCTGCCCATCACAGTCCACAAAATAAGAATATCCAGTTGTTATTTCAAATAATAGAATCCATTTGTTGATATCCACCGTAAACGCTTATTCTTCATTTGACAGTAACACAAAAAGCAATAAAAACATAACTGTTCGCATCACTTTGCA
>CM033633.1:0-32500 GCA_019453435.1 Rhinogobius similis
ACACCTCTGGGAGAACTTCTCCAGATCCCGGGAGGCTGGAGACATTGAGTCCGAGTGGACCATGTTCTCCACCTCCAGTGTTGATGGGCGGCTCGTAGCTGTGGTCGTCTCTGGTGCCTGTCGCGGCGGCAATCCCCGAACCTGGTGGTGGACACCGGAGGTAAGGGATGCCGTCAGGCTGAAGAAGGAGTCCTATCAGGCCTTGTTGGCTTGTGGGACTCCTGAAGCAGCTGACAGGTACCACAGGCCAAGCATACCACAGCCCGTGCTGTCGCAGAGGCAAAAACTCGGGATTGGGACGAGTTCGGGGAGGCCATGGAGGAGGACTATCGGTTCGCCTCAAAGAAATTCTGGCAAACCGTCCGACGCCTCAGGAGGGGGAAGCAGTGCTTCACCAACACCGTTTACGGTGCGAGTGGAGAGCTGTAGACCTCGACTGGGGATGTTGTCAGACGGTGGAAGGAATACTTTGAGGATCTCCTCAATCCCGCTGTCACGTCTTCCGAGGAGGAAGCAGAGGCTGAGATCTTGGAGGCGGACTCGTCCATCACCCTGAGCTGAAGTCACTGAGGCTGTTGCTCCTTGGTGGCTCCGAGGGTGGATGAGATCCTCCTGAGTATCTTAAGTCTCTGGATGTTGTGGGACTGTCTTGGCTGACACGTCTCTGTAACATCTCGTGGCGGTCTGGGATGGTGCCTCAGGACTGGCAGACCGGGGGGTGGTCCCTCTGTATAAAAAGGGACTGGAGGGTGTGTTCCAATCACAGGGGGATCACACTCCTCCCCGGTAAGGTCTATTCCAGGGACTGGAGAGGAGAATCCGACCGATAGTCGAACCTCGGATTCAGGAGGAGCCTGTGGTTTTCGTCGTGGAACACGGGACCAGCTCCAGACTCTCCATCGGGTGCTCGAGGGTTCATGGGAGTTTGCCTCAGTCACATGTGCTTTGTGGATCTGGAGAAGGCATTCAACCGTGTGCCCCGGGGCGCCCTGTGGGGGACGCTCTGGAGTGTGGGGTCCGGGGCCCTTTGTTAAGGGCTGTCCCTGTACGACCAGAGCAGGAGCTGCTGCAGTAAGTCAGACCTGTTCATGTTGAACTCCGCCAGGGCCGCCCTGTCACCGGTTCTGTTCATAGTTTTAATGAACAGAATTTATAGGCGAGTCGGGGGCCTGGAGGCGTCTGGTTTGGGGAACCACAGGATCATCTCTGCTGTTTGCAGATGATGTCGTCCTGATGGCTTCCTCAGACCAGGACCTGCAGCTCTGGGGCAGTTTGAGCCGAGTGTGAAGCGACTGGGATGAGGATCAGCTCCAAACCCGAGGCCATGGTTCTCGACCGGAAAAGGGTGTCTTGCACTCTCCGGGTGGAGAGTCTTTGCCTCAAGTGGAGGAGTTCAAGTATCTCAGGGTCTTGTTCAGAGTGAAGGATGGAGCGTGAAATTGACAGGTGCAGCGTCTGCAGTGATGGGGCCTGTATCAGACCGTTTGTGGTGAAGAGAGAGCGGAGTCCAAAGACAAAGCTCTGATTTACCTCAATCTATGTTCCTCCCTCACCTGGTCATGAGCTCTGGGTCATGACCCAAAGGACGAGATCGCGGATACAAGCGTCGAAATGAGCTTCCTCCACCGGGGGGCGCTCCCTCAGAGACAGAGGAGCTCAGTCACACGGGAGGAGCTCGGAGTAGAGCCGATGCTCCTCCACGTCGAGAGGAGCAGCTGAGGCTCGGGCATCTGCTCAGGATTAGTCAATTTAGCCACGTTTTTGTCACTTTCAGCCTGTCTATATTTGTATGCTTCATTTATGCTCATGTTTGTTAGCTTTAGCGCTCTGGTGAAAAGTGCTTTAAACTCATGGAGGAATATTTAGGATGGACTGCATTGAAGTGAGAGACGCATGAGACGGATGGAAAGAGTTGAACTAAAACTAGTATTCTTCATGTTTCAAAACAGTAAAAATCATCGTAAACATACACAGTCACTCAAATAATGATCTGTGGATTTGATGACAGACTCAGCAGACGAGCGCAGACTGGACTCACCTCTCGGATGTCCTCGTTTCCTTCTTTCACGTTTTCTGTGGCTCCGACGACGAGCTGGTGAATGTTATCAATCTCAGTTTCCTGAAACGTCACAAGAGTTCTGCTGAATTCAGACCAAAACCAGACGAGAAGCAAGTGGAGAACCAAGAACGTAGGAGATAACGAACCTGCTGAAGGACTTTTTCTGCAAAGATCTCTTGCAGTCGTGAGATCTCCACCACCTTCCCTTCGATTTGTCTAAAAGGTTTGTCTCAAAGTTGGTCAAAAGTAGAAAAACGCTGTATGTTTAAAATGAGGCGAGACTCACTTGACCTCGTCCACTAAGCTGTTCATTTCGCTGACGAGCTTCTGGTTTTCCTGCTCAAACTGAGACAAACAGAATCATGAACATTCACATTCACGGCTAAATAAACCCATGAGTTTGTTGTGGACGCTGTGGTTCATCAGAGTCTGAGCTGGAGGAACTCTGAGCACAAATGAACTTTAAAGGATCAAATGGAAAAGTGAAAGTAGTGTCTCGTTGTTGCTGCGACTGTACAGAGCTTAGCTAGCTTGTTTGCTAATGGTACGTGGAGATAAAGGACACTTCAACTCAACACATCAGTGAATTGTCTCAACACTTGGACTCAGAAACACGTTATTTAAGAGTGAAAGGCCCTGAGTGTGACGCCTGTGTCAGTGACAGTGAACAGTCACTGCTCAGCTGTGGACTCCAGGCTGTGAGCAGCTCTTTCACATCTGACATGTGTTTTTACAGTGGAACATTTCATTACTCACCACTGACTTTGACATAACTCAATCATACAGGCATCGTGGTCAGTTGGACAGACTTTAGGACGAAACAGTGAACGAGTGCGGAGCATACCATCTGGATCTCCTCTGGAGAGAGCTCGTCCTCCTCGTGGCCCTGCTCCCAAAGATCTGCAGAAGGATCCAGCGCCTCAGACGCACTGCGCTCTGGAGAGGGTTTAACACAAGTATTTAAGAAGTACAACTGCCTCAGACGCACTGCGCTCTGGAGAGGGTTTAACACAAGTATTTAAGAAGTACAACTGCCTCAGACGCACTGCGCTCTGGAGAGGGTTTAACACAAGTATTTAAGAAGTACAACTGCCTCAGACGCACTGCGCTCTGGAGAGCGTTTAACACAAGGGCTTAACAGTAATAACAGTCACACTGACAGTACCTGAGCTCTCCTCTGTGCTCTTCTCTTTGTCTGAGCTCTTCTCTTTGTCTGAGCTCTTCTCTTTGTCTGAGCTCTTCTCTTTGTCTGAGCTCTTCTCCGTCTCTGAGCTCTTCTCTTTGCCTGAGCTCTTCTCTGTGTCTGAGCTCTTCTCTTTGTCGGCGCTTGGCTCCACTGCTGCAGGTTTAACGTCTCGTTTGTGATGCTCCGGTAAAAGACGAGAGCTAAAACATTCACTCAGATTAAACTCCAACATGAATAAACTGAAGTAAATGAAGATCCATAAATGTGCTCAAGTGTCTCACAGTCTTTTCTTGTCCACGACTCTCTTCACTCTGACGGCTCTCTGCTCGGAGTACAGTTTACACACACCTAAGACACAAAGGGTTAAATACCCTGTAGGCCTCCCAAAGCCCCGCCTCTGAGGACGGACTAAACCAGGACTGAACCAGGACTAAACCCACGCTCACCTCTCAGGTAAGACTCGATGAGGTCCAGCACGGCTCCTCTGTGGTCCTTGGTCTGGGCTGAAGACGCCTGTTTCTCAGCTGAACAAAAAAAGAAAAAAGAAAAAAAAAAAAAAAAGAGTGCGTCCACTCATCACATCAAAGTAGGACTAAACATGGAAGTGAACCCGGCCCCGGCCCCGGCCCAGGCCCATACCCCGGCCCAGACCCCGGCCCGGACCCCGGCCCAGGCCCAGACCCCAGGCCCAGGCCCAGACCCCAGGCCCAGGCCCAGGCCCCGCCCCTCAGCTATTCAGACTTAATATCAAGGACGGTGATCTGATCTGTATGCGAGAGCTGGTCGGGACGTGCCTGGCTGAATGAACTGACTGAACGCCAAGTGCTCCACCAGTTTGAGGCCAGTTTGAGGCCAGTTTGAGGCCAGTTTGAGGCCAGTTCGAGGCCAGTTCAGGGCCAGTTTAAGGCCAGTTTGAGGCCAGTTGGAGGCCAGTTTGAGGCCAGTTTGAGGCCAGTTTGAGGCCAGTTTGAGGCCAGTTTGAGGCCAGTTTGAGGCCAGTTCAAGGCCAGTTCAAGGCCAGTTCGAGGCCAGTTCAAGGCCAGTTCGAGGCCAGTTCGAGGCCAGTTCGAGGCCAGTTTAAGGCCAGTTGGAGGCCAGTTTGAGGCCAGTTTGAGGCCAGTTCGAGGCCAGTTCAGGGCCAGTTTAAGGCCAGTTTGAGGCCAGTTGGAGGCCAGTTTGAGGCCAGTTTGAGGCCAGTTTGAGGCCAGTTTGAGGCCAGTTTGAGGCCAGTTTGAGGCCAGTTCAAGGCCAGTTCGAGGCCAGTTCAAGGCCAGTTCGAGGCCAGTTCGAGGCCAGTTCGAGGCCAGTTTGAGGCCAGTTGGAGGCCAGTTCAAGGCCAGTTTAAGGCCAGTTTGAGGCCAGTTGGAGGCCAGTTCGAGGCCAGTTTGAGGCCAGTTAGAGGCCAGTTTAAGGCCAGTTCGAGGCCAGTTCAAGGCCAGTTTGAGGCCAGTTTGAGGCCAGTTCAAGGCCAGTTTAAGGCCAGTTTGAGGCCAGTTTGAGGCCAGTTTGAGGCCAGTTCGAGGCCAGTTCGAGGCCAGTTCGAGGCCAGTTTGAGGCCAGTTCAAGGCCAGTTTAAGGCCAGTTGGAGGCCAGTTTAAGGCCAGGTTGAGGCCAGTTCAAGGCCAGTTTGAGGCCAGGTTAAGGCCAGTTTGAGGCCAGTTTGAGGCCAGTTTAAGGCCAGTTCAAGGCCAGTTCGAGGCCAGTTTGAGGCCAGTGCAAGGCCAGTTTGAGGCCAGTGCGAGGCCAGTTTGAGGCCAGGTTCAGGCCAGTTTGAGGCCAGTTTGAGGCCAGTGCGAGGCCAGTGCGAGGCCAGTTTAAGGCCAGTTCAAGGCCAGTTTAAGGCCAGTTTGAGGCCAGTTTGAGGCCAGTTTGAGGCCAGTTCGAGGCCAGTTCGAGGCCAGTTCGAGGCCAGTTTGAGGCCAGTTCTAGGCCAGTTTAAGGCCAGTTGGAGGCCAGTTTAAGGCCAGGTTGAGGCCAGTTCAAGGCCAGTTTGAGGCCAGGTTAAGGCCAGTTTGAGGCCAGTTTGAGGCCAGTTTAAGGCCAGTTCAAGGCCAGTTCGAGGCCAGTTTGAGGCCAGTGCAAGGCCAGTTTGAGGCCAGTGCGAGGCCAGTGCGAGGCCAGGTTAAGGCCAGTTTGAGGCCAGTTTGAGGCCAGTGCGAGGCCAGTGCGAGGCCAGTTCGAGGCCAGTTCGAGGCCAGTTTGAGGCCAGTTCAAGGCCAGTTTAAGGCCAGTTTGAGGCAAGTTTGAGGCAAGTTTGAGGCAAGTTTGAGGCCAGTTCGAGGCCAGTTCGAGGCCAGTTCGAGGCCAGTTCGAGGCCAGTTTGAGGCCAGTTTGAGGCCAGTTCGAGGCCAGTTCGAGGCCAGTTTGAGGCCAGTTCAAGGCCAGTTTGAGGCCAATTTGAGGCCAGTTTGAGGCCAGTTTGAGGCCAGGTTGAGGCCAGTTTGAGGCCAGTTCAAGGCCAGTTTAAGGCCAGTTCGAGGCCAGTTTGAGGCCAGTTCAAGGCCAGTTCAAGGCCAGTTCAAGGCCAGTTCGAGGCCAGTTTGAGGCCAGTTCAAGGCCAGTTTGAGGCCAGACCAAGGCCAGTTTGAGGCCAGTTCAAGGCCAGTTTGAGGCCAGTTTGAGGACAGTTCAAGGCCAGTTTAAGGCCAGTTCGAGGCCAGTTTGAGGCCAGTTTAAGGCCAGTTCAAGGCCAGTTCGAGGCCAGTTTGAGGCCAGTTCAAGGCCAGTTTAAGGCCAGTTCAAGGCCAGTTTGAGGACAGTTCAAGGCCAGTTCAAGGCCAGTTCGAGGCCAGTTCAAGGCCAGTTCGAGGCCAGTTTGAGGCCAGTTCGAGGCCAGTTCGAGGCCAGTTCGAGGCCAGTTCGAGGCCAGTTTGAGGCCAGTTCAGGGCCAGTTCAGGGCCAGTTTGAGGCCAATTTGAGGCCAGTTTGAGGCCAGTTTGAGGCCAGTTTAAGGCCAGTTCGAGGCCAGTTCGAGGCCAGTTCGAGGCCAGTTAGAGGCCAGTTCGAGGCCAGTTTGAGGCCAGTTTTAGGCCAGTTTGAGGCCAGTTTGAGGCCAGTTCAAGGCCAGTTTAAGGCCAGTTCAAGGCCAGTTTGAGGCCAGTTCAAGGCCAGGTTGAGGCCAGTTCAAGGCCAGTTTAAGGCCAGTTTGAGGCCAGTTCAAGGCCAGTTTAAGGCCAGTTTGAGGCCAGTTCGAGGCCAGTTTGAGGCCAGTTTGAGGCCAGTTCAAGGCCAGTTTAAGGCCAGTTTGAGGCCAGTTCAAGGCCAGTTTGAGGCCAGTTTGAGGCCAGTTTGAGGCCAGTTCGAGGCCAGTTCGAGGCCAGTTCGAGGCCAGTTTGAGGCCAGTTCAAGGCCAGTTTAAGGCCAGTTGGAGGCCAGTTTAAGGCCAGGTTGAGGCCAGTTCAAGGCCAGTTTGAGGCCAGGTTAAGGCCAGTTTGAGGCCAGTTTGAGGCCAGTTTAAGGCCAGTTCAAGGCCAGTTCGAGGCCAGTTTGAGGCCAGTTCAAGGCCAGTTTGAGGCCAGTGCGAGGCCAGTTTGAGGCCAGGTTAAGGCCAGTTTGAGGCCAGTGCGAGGCCAGTGCGAGGCCAGTGCGAGGCCAGTTCGAGGCCAGTTCGAGGCCAGTTCGAGGCCAGTTCGAGGCCAGTTCGAGGCCAGTTCTAGGCCAGTTTAAGGCCAGTTTGAGGCCAGTTTGAGGCCAGTTCGAGGACAGTTTAAGGCCAGTTTGAGGCAAGTTTGAGGCCAGTTCGAGGCCAGTTCGAGGCCAGTTCGAGGCCAGTTCGAGGCCAGTTTGAGGCCAGTTTGAGGCCAGTTCAAGGCCAGTTCGAGGCCAGTTCGAGGCCAGTTCTAGGCCAGTTTAAGGCCAGTTTGAGGCCAGTTTGAGGCCAGTTCGAGGCCAGTTCGAGGCCAGTTTGAGGCCAGTTTGAGGCCAGTTCTAGGCCAGTTCGAGGCCAGTTCGAGGCCAGTTTGAGGCCAGTTCAAGGCCAGTTTAAGGCCAGTTCGAGGCCAGTTTGAGGCCAGTTCAAGGCCAGTTTAAGGCCAGTTCAAGGCCAGTTCGAGGCCAGTTTGAGGCCAGTCCAAGGCCAGTTTGAGGCCAGACCAAGGCCAGTTTGAGGCCAGTTCAAGGCCAGTTTGAGGCCAGTTTGAGGACAGTTCAAGGCCAGTTCGAGGCCAGTTCGAGGCCAGTTTGAGGCCAGTTTAAGGCCAGTTCAAGGAAGCCAATTCAAGGCCAGTTTGAGGCCAGTTCAAGGCCAGTTTAAGGCCAGTTCAAGGCCAGTTTGAGGACAGTTCAAGGCCAGTTCTAGGCCAGTTCGAGGCCAGTTCAAGGCCAGTTCGAGGCCAGTTTGAGGCCAGTTCGAGGCCAGTTCGAGGCCAGTTCGAGGCCAGTTCGAGGCCAGTTTGAGGCCAGTTCAGGGCCAGTTCAGGGCCAGTTTGAGGCCAATTTGAGGCCAGTTTGAGGCCAGTTTGAGGCCAGTTTAAGGCCAGTTCGAGGCCAGTTCGAGGCCAGTTCGAGGCCAGTTCGAGGCCAGTTCGAGGCCAGTTTGAGGCCAGTTTAAGGCCAGGTTGAGGCCAGTTTGAGGCCAGTTCAAGGCCAGTTTAAGGCCAGTTCAAGGCCAGTTTGAGGCCAGTTCAAGGCCAGGTTGAGGCCAGTTCAAGGCCAGTTTAAGGCCAGTTTGAGGCCAGTTCAAGGCCAGTTTGAGGCCAGTTTGAGGCCAGTTCGAGGCCAGTTTGAGGCCAGTTTGAGGCCAGTTTAAGGCCAGTTAAAGGCCAGTTTGAGGCCAGTTAAAGGCCAGTTTGAGGCCAGTTTGAGGCCAGTTTGAGGCCAGTTCGAGGCCAGTTCGAGGCCAGTTCGAGGCCAGTTTGAGGCCAGTTCAAGGCCAGTTTAAGGCCAGTTGGAGGCCAGTTTAAGGCCAGTTTGAGGCCAGTTCAAGGCCAGTTTGAGGCCAGGTTAAGGCCAGTTTGAGGCCAGTTTGAGGCCAGTTTGAGGCCAGTTCTAGGCCAGTTCGAGGCCAGTTTGAGGCCAGTTCTAGGCCAGTTTGAGGCCAGTGCGAGGCCAGTTTGAGGCCAGGTTAAGGCCAGTTTGAGGCCAGTGCGAGGCCAGTGCGAGGCCAGTGCGAGGCCAGTGCGAGGCCAGTTCGAGGCCAGTTCGAGGCCAGTTCGAGGCCAGTTCGAGGCCAGTTCTAGGCCAGTTTAAGGCCAGTTTGAGGCCAGTTTGAGGCCAGTTCGAGGACAGTTTAAGGCCAGTTTGAGGCAAGTTTGAGGCCAGTTCGAGGCCAGTTCGAGGCCAGTTCGAGGCCAGTTCGAGGCCAGTTTGAGGCCAGTTTGAGGCCAGTTCAAGGCCAGTTCGAGGCCAGTTCGAGGCCAGTTCGAGGCCAGTTCGAGGCCAGTTCGAGGCCAGTTCGAGGCCAGTTCTAGGCCAGTTTGAGGCCAGTTTGAGGCCAGTTCGAGGCCAGTTTGAGGCCAGTTCGAGGCCAGTTTGAGGCCAGTTTGAGGCCAGTTCAAGGCCAGTTCGAGGCCAGTTCGAGGCCAGTTTGAGGCCAGTTCAAGGCCAGTTCAGGGCCAGTTTGAGGCCAATTTGAGGCCAGTTTGAGGCCAGGTTGAGGCCAGTTTGAGGCCAGTTCAAGGCCAGTTAAAGGCCAGTTCGAGGCCAGTTTGAGGCCAGTTAAAGGCCAGTTAAAGGCCAGTTCTAGGCCAGTTCGAGGCCAGTTTGAGGCCAGTCCTAGGCCAGTTTGAGGCCAGACCAAGGCCAGTTTGAGGCCAGTTCAAGGCCAGTTTGAGGCCAGTTTGAGGACAGTTCAAGGCCAGTTCAAGGCCAGTTTAAGGCCAGTTTGAGGCCAGTTTGAGGACAGTTCAAGGCCAGTTCAAGGCCAGTTTAAGGCCAGTTCAAGGCCAGTTCGAGGCCAGTTTGAGGCCAGTCCAAGGCCAGTTTGAGGCCAGACCAAGGCCAGTTTGAGGCCAGTTCAAGGCCAGTTTGAGGCCAGTTTGAGGACAGTTCAAGGCCAGTTCAAGGCCAGTTCGAGGCCAGTTCAAGGCCAGTTCGAGGCCAGTTTGAGGCCAGTTCGAGGCCAGTTCGAGGCCAGTTCGAGGCCAGTTCGAGGCCAGTTTGAGGCCAGTTCAAGGCCAGTTCAGGGCCAGTTTAAGGCCAATTTGAGGCCAGTTTGAGGCCAGGTTAAGGCCAGTTTGAGGCCAGTTTGAGGCCAGTTTGAGGCCAGTTTAAGGCCAGTTCAAGGCCAGTTCGAGGCCAGTTTGAGGCCAGTGCAAGGCCAGTTTGAGGCCAGTGCGAGGCCAGTGCGAGGCCAGTTTGAGGCCAGTTAGAGGCCAGTTTGAGGCCAGTGCGAGGCCAGGTTAAGGCCAGTTTGAGGCCAGTGCGAGGCCAGTGCGAGGCCAGTTCGAGGCCAGTTCGAGGCCAGTTCGAGGCCAGTTTGAGGCCAGTTTGAGGCCAGTTCAAGGCCAGTTCGAGGCCAGTTCTTGGCCAGTTTGAGGCCAATTTGAGGCCAGTTTGAGGCCAGGTTGAGGCCAGTTTGAGGCCAGTTCAAGGCCAGTTTAAGGCCAGTTCGAGGCCAGTTTGAGGCCAGTTCAAGGCCAGTTTAAGGCCAGTTCAAGGCCAGTTCGAGGCCAGTTTGAGGCCAGTCCAAGGCCAGTTTGAGGCCAGACCAAGGCCAGTTTGAGGCCAGTTCAAGGCCAGTTTGAGGCCAGTTTGAGGACAGTTCAAGGCCAGTTCAAGGCCAGTTCGAGGCCAGTTCAAGGCCAGTTCGAGGCCAGTTCGAGGCCAGTTCGAGGCCAGTTCGAGGCCAGTTCGAGGCCAGTTCGAGGCCAGTTTGAGGCCAGTTCAGGGCCAGTTCAGGGCCAGTTTAAGGCCAATTTGAGGCCAGTTTGAGGCCAGGTTAAGGCCAGTTTGAGGCCAGTTTGAGGCCAGTTTCATGCCAGTTCAAGGCCAGTTCGAGGCCAGTTTGAGGCCAGTGCAAGGCCAGTTTGAGGCCAGTTCGAGGCCAGTGCGAGGCCAGGTTAAGGCCAGTTTGAGGCCAGTTTGAGGCCAGTGCGAGGCCAGTGCGAGGCCAGTTCGAGGCCAGTTCGAGGCCAGTTCGAGGCCAGTTTGAGGCCAGTTCAAGGCCAGTTTAAGGCCAGTTTGAGGCCAGTTTGAGGCCAGTTCGAGGCCAGTTTAAGGCCAGTTTGAGGCAAGTTTGAGGCAAGTTTGAGGCCAGTTCGAGGCCAGTTCGAGGCCAGTTCGAGGCCAGTTTGAGGCCAGTTTGAGGCCAGTTCAAGGCCAGTTCGAGGCCAGTTTGAGGCCAGTTCAGGGCCAGTTTGAGGCCAATTTGAGGCCAGTTTGAGGCCAGGTTAAGGCCAGTTTGAGGCCAGTTTGAGGCCAGTTTAAGGCCAGTTTAAGGCCAGTTTGAGGCCAGTTCAAGGCCAGTTTAAGGCCAGTTCAAGGCCAGTTCGAGGCCAGTTTGAGGCCAGTCCAAGGCCAGTTTGAGGCCAGACCAAGGCCAGTTTGAGGCCAGTTCAAGGCCAGTTTGAGGCCAGTTTGAGGACAGTTCAAGGCCAGTTCAAGGCCAGTTTAAGGCCAGTTCGAGGCCAGTTCGAGGCCAGTTCAAGGCCAGTTTAAGGCCAGTTCAAGGCCAGTTCGAGGCCAGTTCGAGGCCAGTTCGAGGCCAGTTCGAGGCCAGTTCGAGGCCAGTTTGAGGCCAGTTCAGGGCCAGTTCAGGGCCAGTTTAAGGCCAATTTGAGGCCAGTTTGAGGCCAGTTTAAGGCCAGTTCGAGGCCAGTTAGAGGCCAGTTTGAGGCCAGTTCAGGGCCAGTTTAAGGCCAGTTTGAGGCCAGTTTGAGGCCAGTTAAAGGCCAGTTTGAGGCCAGTTAGAGGCCAGTTCGAGGCCAGTTCGAGGCCAGTTCGAGGCCAGTTCGAGGCCAGTTCGAGGCCAGTTCAAGGCCAGTTTAAGGCCAATTTGAGGCCAGTTTAAGGCCAGGTTGAGGCCAGTTTGAGGCCAGTTCAAGGCCAGTTTAAGGCCAGTTCGAGGCCAGTTTGAGGCCAGTTCAAGGCCAGGTTGAGGCCAGTTCAAGGCCAGTTTAAGGCCAGTTTGAGGCCAGTTCAAGGCCAGTTTAAGGCCAGTTTGAGGCCAGTTCGAGGCCAGTTCGAGGCCAGTTTGAGGCCAGTTTGAGGCCAGTTAGAGGCCAGTTTAAGGCCAGTTTGAGGCCAGTTCAAGGCCAGTTTAAGGCCAGTTTGAGGCCAGTTCGAGGCCAGTTTGAGGCCAGTTTGAGGCCAGTTCGAGGCCAGGTTGAGGCCAGTTTAAGGCCAGTTTAAGGCCAGGTTGAGGCCAGTTTAAGGCCAGTTTAAGGCCAGGTTGAGGCCAGTTTAAAGCCAGTTTAAGGCCGGGTTTAGACCAGTTCAAGGCCAGTTCGAGGCCAGTTCGAGGCCAGTTTGAGGCCAGTTTGAGGCCAGTTCGAGGCCAGTTTGAGGCCAGTTTGAGGCCAGTTTGAGGCCAGTTTAAGGCCAGGTTAAGGCCAGTTCGAGGCCAGTTTAAGGCCAGTTTAAGGCCAGGTTGAGGCCAGTTTGAGGCCAGTTTAAGGCCGGGTTTAGACCAGTTCAAGGCCAGTTCAAGGCCAGTTCGAGGTCAGTTTGAGGCCAGTTTGAGGCCAGTTTAAGGCCGGGTTTAGACCAGTTCAAGGCCAGTTCGAGGCCAGTTTGAGGCCAGTTCGAGGCCAGTTCAAGGCCAGTTCGAGGCCAGTTTGAGGCCAGTTTGAGGCCAGTTTGAGGCCAGTTTAAGGCCAGGTTAAGGCCAGTTTGAGGCCAGTTTAAGGCCAGTTTAAGGCCAGTTTAAGGCCAGGTTGAGGCCAGTTTGAGGCCAGTTTAAGGCCAGTTCGAGGCCAGTTTAAGGCCGGGTTTAGACCAGTTCAAGGCCAGTTCAAGGCCAGTTCGAGGTCAGTTTGAGGCCAGTTTGAGGCCAGTTTAAGGCCAGTTTAAGGCCAGTTCAAGGCTAGTTTAAGGCCGGGTTGAGGCCAGTTTGAGGCCAGTTTAAGGCCGGGTTTAGACCAGTTCAAGGCCAGTTCGAGGTCAGTTTGAGGCCAGTTTGAGGCCAGTTTAAGGCCAGTTTAAGGCCAGTTCAAGGCTAGTTTAAGGCCGGGTTGAGGCCAGTTTGAGGCCAGTTTAAGGCCGGGTTTTGTAGTTACCTTCTTGCCTGAGGCTCCTGATGGCCTCGGAGCAGGTTCTCATGAAGATCTGAGCGTCCTGGTCGATCTGGTCTCTCTCGCTGTCCGTCATACGACTCACTTCAGACGACATCAGGCTAACGATAAAAACAAACCGATCAATCAGGACAAACACAGTAGAAAACAAGAGAAATACACCGAAAAACAACAGGAGAAAGGGTTCAGAAGGGTGATAGAGTTCAAACTGGGACTGGGTCGATTAATCGTTTGTGTCTTTGTCAAACAAAACTACTTTTTGTCGACTCATTTTTATTTTTGGGAGTGTGTTTGCATTATACATTTCTGTATTTATTTGTAATCGCGTGAATTCTTGATTTTATGTGCAAAGTTTGGGTCAGAAATGGTGAGATATAATGACTAATCTTGAAAAAATAAATCCGTATTTAACACTTTTAACCAAATAAAGGTTGAAATATGGGACTGAAGGCTCTAGAGAGAGAATATTTATGAATAAAGTGTATTATTGATGAAAATCAGAAATGTTGATTCTTCTTTTCTGTAATAAAAGGTCTACAGTCTGTTCAGACAAACATTAGAGAAATACAATTATGTTATTTTTAGTTTTGTTTGTGGCAGTTTTACCTTCCAGCGCTCACATAATCTTTACGATGCTCCAGCAGGAAGTCTTTGAGCTTCGAGATGTTTGAGACCTGTCAGAATAAAAGCACACGCCTGTCAGAATAAAAACACACGCCTGTCAGAATAAAAGCACACGCCTGTCAGAATAAAAGCACAGCCCAACATTTGACCAGCAGCAGATTCGTATTTACTTGTGACATTTCATCAAACTGGAGCCGCCACTTCCTCGTCAAACGCTGGTTATAAATAAACGAGCAAACAGCACCGGGACAGACGCTTCAGAGCAAAGAAAGAAAACAAAGACAGAACTGTGAGAGGAACCAGGAACCAGGAACCACAGGAACCAAATGAACCAGGAACCAAAGAAACCAAAGGAACCAGGAACCACATAAACCACAGGAACCAGGAACCACAGAAACCAAAGGAACCAGGAACCACAGGAAACAAAGAAACTAAAGAAACCACAGGAACCAGGAACCACAGAAACCACAGAAACCAAAGGAACCAGGAACCACAGGAACCAAAGAAACCACAGGAACCAGGAACCACAGGAACCAAAGAAACCACAGGAACCAGGAACCAAAGGAACCAAAGGAACCAGGAACCACAGGAACCAAAGGAACCAAATAAACCAAAGGAACCAGGAACCACAGGAACCAGGAACCAGGAACCACAGAAAAGTCTGACAGCGCCAGTGTCTGAGCTCACATCAGAAGCTAAATATGTACAGGGAGAGAGGGGGAGACAGAGGGGGAGACAGAGAGAGAGAGGAGCTCACATCAGAAGTTAAATATGTTCAAGGAGAGGGGGAGAGAGGGGGAGACAGAGAGAGAGAGGAGCTCACATCAGAAGTTAAATATGTACAGGGAGAGGGGGAGAGAGGGGGAGACAGAGAGAGAGAGGAGCTCACATCAGAAGTTAAATATGTTCAAGGAGAGGGGGAGAGAGGGGGAGACAGAGAGAGAGAGGGAGAGAGAGAGAGGAGAGAAGGAGAGCGAGAGAGAGAGGAGAGAGAGGAATAGAAAGGGGGAGAGGGAAAAAGGGAGAGGTTTTGAAAATATTGTCAAAAATGTTGATTGTAAATTCTATGATTGTAAATTGTTATTGAGTTTAAAGTGACTGGAGCTGAAATCAGAAAATCAATTATTCACAACAATTTAATAAGAATCAACGAATGACAATCAAAGAATCATTTTCTGAACCCAAACTCTACAACCTTCATCAGCTCAGAGGCCCATCACCCGGGGCCCATCACCCGGGGCCCATCACCCGGGGCCCATCACCCGGGGCCCATCACCCGGGGCCCATCACCCGGGGCCCACCTCCACTCACCCGGGGCCCATCACCCGGGGCCCTCCACTCACCCGGGGCCCACCTCCACTCACCCGGGGCCCACCTCCACTCACCCGGGGCCCACCTCCACTCACCCGGGGCCCACCTCCACTCACCCGGGGCCCATCACCCGGGGCCCTCCACTCACCCGGGGCCCACCTCCACTCACCCAGGGCCCACCTCCACTCACCCGGGGCCCATCACCCGAGGCCCACCTTCACTCACCCGAGGCCCACCTCATCTCCACTCACCCGGGGCCCATCACCCGGGGCCCATCACCCGGGGCCCATCACCCGGGGCCCATCACCCGGGGCCCATCACCCGGGGCCCATCTCCAGGTCGTTGCACCCGGTTTGGTCAGGACTGTGTCAATGAGGACGACTACTTTGGTAATAGTGGTTTAAACCTGTACAAAGTGATGTTCTTCTCCAGTAAACCTGCTCAAACTTCATGAGGCATTTGTTAAGTTTATTTCTAACTTTAGTTTGACGTTGGGACAGTGACCCTATGTCTGGACGAAAAAGTACGTGACTCAAACAGCACACGAATGAAGCCAAAGTGTCGCACAAATAAAGTCACAGAAGAAGGTTTGATCAGAACAAGTGACTCTGATGTCGTGACCGTTTCAAACACACTTTTGTGCAGCTGTCAGAGCCGCGTTAGCACAGTTAGCTCATGTTAGCTCCTGTTAGCTCATGTTAGCTCCTGTTAGCTCCTGTTAGCTCACCACTTCTCTGGCTTTAGGACAGAAGCCGCTCCTGGCTCTTCCTCTCCGGAGCAGCTCATCTTTGCTGGACTCGAAGCCGATGCCGATGACTTTGTTCCGGGTTTTCACGGTTTTCACGCTCGCCTTAAACAGAAGCGTGATGTCCATGTTCATCACGGAGGAGCTAACAGGCTAACGGCGTTAGCATCAGCTGTAAACAAACGACACGTCACCGGCGCCCGTTCAGTGACGTCATCCGCGTGCGACCGCAGCCGGTGAAACACGGGCCTTTTACTGGTGAAACACGGGCCTTTTACTGGTGAAACACTGGCCTTTTACTGGTGAAACACGGGCCTTTTACTGGTGAAACACGGGCCTTTTACTGGTGAAACACGGGCCTTTTACTGGTGAAACACTGGCCTTTTACTGGTGAAACACTGGCCTTTTACTGGTGAAACACGGGCCTTTTACTGGTGAAACACGGGCCTTTTACTGGTGAAACACGGGCCTTTTACTGGTGAAACACTGGCCTTTTACTGGTGAAACACGGGCCTTTTACTGGTGAAACACGGGCCTTTTACTGGTGAAACACGGGCCTTTTACTGGTGAAACACTGGCCTTTTACTGGTGAAACACGGACCTTTTACTGGTGAAACACGGGCCTTTTACTGGTGAAACACGGGCCTTTTACTGGTGAAACACGGGCCTTTTACTGGTGAAACACGGGCCTTTTACTGGTCCATGACTGTGGCACCAGCAGGAGGCCGGTCCATGGCTCTAGCACCAGCAGGAGGCCGGTCCATGGCTCTGGCACCAGCAGGAGGCCGGTCCATGACTCTGGCACCAGCAGGAGGCCGGTCCATGGCTCTGGCACCAGCAGGAGGCCGGTCCATGACTCTGGCACCAGCAGGAGGCCGGGTCCATGGCTCTGACACCAGCAGGAGGCCGGTCCATGGCTCTGACACCAGCAGGAGGCCGGTCCATGACTCTGACACCAGCAGGAGGCCGGTCCATGACTCTGACACCAGCAGGAGGCCGGTCCATGACTCTGACACCAGCAGGAGGCCGGTCCATGACTCTGACACCAGCAGGAGGCCGGTCCATGATTCTGGCACCAGCAGGAGGCCGGTCCATGGCTCTAGCACCAGCAGGAGGCCGGTCCATGGCTCTGGCACCAGCAGGAGGCCGGTCCATGATTCTGGCACCAGCAGGAGGCCGGTCCATGGCTCTGGCACCAGCAGGAGGCCGGTCCATGACTCTGGCACCAGCAGGAGGCCGGTCCATGACTCTGGCACCAGCAGGAGGCCGGTCCATGACTCTGGCACCAGCAGGAGGCCGGTCCATGGCTCTGACACCAGCAGGAGGCCGGTCCATGGCTCTGACACCAGCAGGAGGCCGGTCCATGACTCTGGCACCAGCAGGAGGCCGGTCCATGGCTCTGACACCAGCAGGAGGCCGGTCCATGGCTCTGACACCAGCAGGAGGCCGGTCCATGACTCTGGCACCAGCAGGAGGCCGGTCCATGACTCTGGCACCAGCAGGAGGCTACAGTAGTCTCAGATGAGTAAAAGAAGTTTTAAAGGTCGTCATTTGGAGGCCGTTCTGAAAATCAAGATGTTTCGACTTCAAAAGTCATTCTCAGTCAGTAGAACTAGTCTGCATGTTCTCCACATGATGGTCTGTGTGTTCTCCACATGATGGTCTGCATGTTCTCCACATGATGGTCTGTGTGTTCTCCACATGATGGTCTGCATGTTCTCCACATGATGGTCTGTGTGTTCTCCACATGATGGTCTGCGTGTTCTCCACATGATGGTCTGCGTGTTCTCCACATGATGGTCTGCGTGTTCTCCACATGATGGTCTGTGTGTTCTCCACATGATGGTCTGTGTGTTCTCCACATGATGGTCTGCATGTTCTCCACATGATGGTCTGCATGTTCTCCACATGATGGTGTGTGTGTTCTCCACATGATGGTGTGTGTGTTCTCCACATGATGGTCTGCATGTTCTCCACATGATGGTGTGTGTGTTCTCCACATGATGGTGTGTGTGTTCTCCACATGATGGTCTGTGTGTTCTCCACATGATGGTCTGTGTGTTCTCCACATGATGGTCTGCATGTTCTCCACATGATGGTCTGTGTGTTCTCCACATGATGGTCTGTGTGTTCTCCACATGATGGTCTGTGTGTTCTCCACATGATGGTCTGTGTGTTCTCCACATGATGGTCTGTGTGTTCTCCACATGATGGTCTGTGTGTTCTCCACATGATGGTCTGTGTGTTCTCCACATGATGGTGTGTGTGTTCTCCACATGATGGTGTGTGTGTTCTCCACATGATGGTCTGTGTGTTCTCCACATGATGGTCTGTGTGTTCTCCACATGATGGTCTGTGTGTTCTCCACATGATGGTCTGTGTGTTCTCCACATGATGGTCTGTGTGTTCTCCACATGATGGTCTGCATGTTCTCCACATGATGGTGTGTGTGTTCTCCACATGATGGTCTGCATGTTCTCCACATGATGGTCTGTGTGTTCTCCACATGATGGTCTGCATGTTCTCCACATGATGGTCTGCATGTTCTCCACATGATGGTCTGTGTGTTCTCCACATGATGGTCTGTGTGTTCTCCACATGATGGTCTGCGTGTTCTCCACATGATGGTCTGTGTGTTCTCCACATGATGGTCTGCGTGTTCTCCACATGATGGTCTGTGTGTTCTCCACATGATGGTGTGTGTGTTCTCCACATGATGGTCTGTGTGTTCTCCACATGATGGTCTGCATGTTCTCCACATGATGGTCTGTGTGTTCTCCACATGATGGTGTGTGTGTTCTCCACATGATGGTCTGTGTGTTCTCCACATGATGGTCTGTGTGTTCTCCACATGATGGTCTGTGTGTTCTCCACATGATGGTCTGTGTGTTCTCCACATGATGGTCTGTGTGTTCTCCACATGATGGTCTGTGTGTTCTCCACATGATGGTGTGTGTGTTCTCCACATGATGGTCTGTGTGTTCTCCACATGATGGTCTGCATGTTCTCCACATGATGGTGGAGACTCGGTGAAGGCCCTTGAGAAGGTTCCAGATGGAGCTGTTTCAGACCTGAAGGTCTCTGTGTGACTCAGACCAAGGACATCGTTAGAGTTAAATGAGTGTTAACGATGTGATTATAACGAGCTGCTCCAGGGTCAAAGGTCAGCTCAGACCGACATCACTGCAGCACTAGTACTTGTACTGCAGTACTGTCACTGCAGTACTGCAGTGACAGTACTGCAGTGACAGTACTGCAGTGACAGTACTGCAGTGACAGTACTGCAGTGACAGTACTGCAGTGACAGTACTAGTGCTGTTATGTCACTGAAGTACTGTGTGTATTTGTGTCTGGGGTCAGGACTCACGTTTACCTCTATCTTTCATTCTCTCGCCGTGTGCTCTTATGTTCGGGTCATTTGGTCTAGACTTACTAAACTCTCCACACTCACCAGACACCCCACACTCACCAGACACCCCACACTCACCAGACACCCCACACTCACCAGACACCCCACACTCACCACACTCACCACACCCACCACATTCACCAGACACCCCACACTCTCCAGACACCCCACACTCACCAGACACCCCACACTCACCAGACACCCCACACTCACCACACTCACCACACCCACCACATTCACCAGACACCCCACACTCTCCAGACACCCCACACTCACCAGACACCCCACACTCACCAGACACCCCACACTCACCAGACACCCCACACTCACCACACTCACCACACTCACCACACCCACCACATTCACCAGACACCCCACACTCTCCACACTCACCAGACTTACTAAACTCACCACACTCACCAGACACCCCACACTTACCACACTCACCACACTCACCACACACCCCACACTCTCCACCCTCACCACACTTACCACACTCACCACACTCACCAGACACCCCACACTCACCAGACACCCCACACTCACCAGACACCCCACACTCACCACACTCACCACACTCACCACACCCACCACATTCACCAGACACCCCACACTCTCCAGACACCCCACACTCACCAGACACCCCACACTCACCAGACACCCCACACTCACCAGACACCCCACACTCACCAGACACCCCACACTCACCAGACACCCCACACTCACCACACTCACCACACTCACCACACCCACCACATTCACCAGACACCCCACACTCTCCACACTCACCAGACTTACTAAACTCACCACACTCACCAGACACCCCACACTAACCACACTCACCACACTCACCACACACCCCACACTCTCCACACTCACCACACTCACCACACTCACCACACTCACCAGACACCCCACACTCACCAGACACCCCACACTCACCACACTCACCACACTCACCACACACCCCACACTCTCCACCCTCACCACACTTACCACACTCACCACACTCACCAGACACCCCACACTCACCAGACACCCCACACTCACCAGACACCCCACACTCACCACACTCACCACACTCACCACACCCACCACATTCACCAGACACCCCACACTCTCCAGACACCCCACACTCACCAGACACCCCACACTCACCAGACACCCCACACTCACCAGACACCCCACACTCACCAGACACCCCACACTCACCAGACACCCCACACTCACCACACTCACCACACTCACCACACCCACCACATTCACCAGACACCCCACACTCTCCACACTCACCAGACTTACTAAACTCACCACACTCACCAGACACCCCACACTTACCACACTCACCACACTCACCACACACCCCACACTCTCCACACTCACCACACTTACCACACTCACCACACTCACCAGACACCCCACACTCACCAGACACCCCACACTCACCAGACACCCCACACTCACCAGACACCCCACACTCACCAGACACCCCACACTCACCACACTCACCACACCCACCACATTCACCAGACACCCCACACTCACCAGACACCCCACACTCACCACACTCACCACACCCACCACATTCACCAGACACCCCACACTCTCCACACTCACCAGACTTACTAAACTCACCACACTCACCAGACACCCCACACTTACCACACTCACCACACTCACCACACTCTCCACACTCACCACACTCGTCACACTCTCCACACTCTCCACACTCACCACACTCTCCACACTCACCACACTCGTCACACTCTCCACACTCACCACACTCTACACACTCACCACACTCTCCACACTCACCACACTCACCACACTCGTCACACTCTCCACACTCTCCACACTCACCACACTCTCCACACTCTCCACACTCACCACACTCTCCACACTCACCACACTCACCCCACTCACCACACTCTCCACACTCTCCACACTCTCCACACTCTCCACACTCACCACACTCTCCACACTCTCCACACTCACCACACTCGTCACACTCTCCACACTCTCCACACTCTCCACACTCTCCACACTCGTCACACTCTCCACACTCTCCACACTCACCACACACCCCACACTCGTCACCACGACATGTGTAGAGTTTGAGCAGAAACAAAACCAGTTACACGTTCAACAGAATCCTGAACTATGTCACGCTGCACAGACTTTTTCCTCTCCTCTCTCTTCATTATCTTTTCATTTTCACCTTTCTTTTTTTCCTATAATGTATGTATGTATGTAATGTATTATGCTGCTTTTGTTTCGTTTTTGTTCTTATTTTGTGTGAAATCCTGAGGCTGAAGCTTGAAAACCTCCTTTATTTCACCTGAGACATTTTGACACAGTTTGACTCAGACGCTTGACTCCAATTCCCAGAGTTCATTGCAGGAAATGATTAGCAGCAATAAGCACGAAGACACAATTATCCCCTGAAACTGGACCCAGGTCTGGAGCTCCTCGTGAAGCCGCCAGGACCAAGACTCGACCAAAGAAATCACCCAAACTCTGCTTCAAACGCCGCTGTCAAATTAGGAAAGAATGTGAAGGAATCAGACAGAGAGCTGAGATCAGAGGGGGAGGAGGGGGACGGGGGGGAGGAGGGGGGAGGGAGAGGAGAGAGGGGGAGAGAGAGAGACAGGGAGGAGAGGAGGAGGAGAGAGGGAGAGAGGAAAAGAATGTGAAGGAAGAGGGGAGAGAGAGAGGGGGAGGGACACCTTCAGTGGGTCAGACACAGAAAATACTAGAACTTTTTCTAATGTTTTTGTTTTGAAGAGTTTATGGCCCCCCCCCCCCCTAACTAAACCAGGACTAAACCAGGTCTAAACCAGGACTGAACCAGGACTAAACCAGGACTAAACCAGGACTGAACCAGGACTAAACCAGGACTAAACCAGGACTGAACCAGGACTGAACCAGGACTGAACCAGGACTAAACCAGGACTAAACCAGGACTGAACCAGGACTAAACCAGGACTAAACCAGGACTGAACCAGGACTGAACCAGGACTGAACCAGGACTAAACCAGGACTAAACCAGGACTGAACCAGGACTGAACCAGGACTGAACCAGGACTAAACCAGGACTAAACCAGGACTGAACCAGGACTGAACCAGGACTAAACCAGGACTGAACCAGGACTAAACCAGGACTAAACCAGGACTAAACCAGGACTAAACCAGGACTAAACCAGGACTGAACCAGGACTGAACCAGGACTGAACCAGGACTAAACCAGGACTGAACCAGGACTAAACCAGGACTAAACCAGGACTGAACCAGGACTGAACCAGGACTGAACCAGGACTGAACCAGGACTGAACCAGGACTAAACCAGGACTAAACCAGGACTAAACCAGGACTGAACCAGGACTAAACCAGGACTGAACCAGGACTAAACAAATATAAAAGTCTTTTCTCTCTTATGTTTAAATGTTTCTTCTAAACAAGTCCAAACACAATCGTTTGGTTCACTATGAGTCGCTGTAATAAAGTGTTTGTTGCTGCTGTGGTTTGTTCAAAGTGTTTGTGAGGTTTGTCCTCGAGCTCAAAGAGCCGTCATTACTTTGTCTCATCGTTTAACAAACTAATGAAGACGTTCAGCTCCAGGCGCCTGGGCGTCTGCTGCTCAGACCCACCTGGTGATGTCATCAGGTGGCACCTTCACGTTACACCTTACACAGCGCCCCCTTCTGTCCAGAGCGCCCCCTTCTGTCCCAGAGCGCCTCCTTCTGTCCCAGAGCGCCCCCTTCTGTCCCAGAGCCCCCTTCTGTCCCAGAGCGCCCCCTGTGTGTCCCAGAGCGCCCCCTTCTGTCCCAGAGCGCCCCCTGTGTGTCCCAGAGCGCCCCCTGTGTGTCCCAGAGCGCCCCCTTCTGTCCCAGAGCGCCCCCTCCTGTCCCAGAGCGCCCCCTTCTGTCCCAGAGCGCCCTGTGTGTCCCAGGTCCCCTTCTGTCCCAGAGCGCCCCCTGTGTGTCCCAGAGCGCCCCCTTCTGTCCCAGAGCCCCCTGTGTGTCCCAGAGCGTCCCCTTCTGTCCCAGAGCGCCCCCTTCTGTCCCAGAGCGCCCCCTGTGTGTCCCAGAGCGCCTCCTTCTGTCCCAGAGCGCCCCCTTCTGTCCCAGAGCGCCCCTTCTGTCCCAGAGCCCCCTTCTGTCCCAGAGCGCCACCTTCTGTCCCAGAGCGCCCCCCGTCTGTCCCAGAGCGCCCCCGTCTGTCCCAGAGCGCCTCCTTCTGTCCCAGAGCGCCCCTTCTGTCCCAGAGCGCCCTTCTGTCCTAGAGCGCCTCCTTCTGTCCCAGAGCGCCCCCTTCTGTCCCAGAGCGCCCCCTTCTGTCCCAGAGCGCCCCCTGTGTGTCCCAGAGCGCCCCTTCTGTCCCAGAGCGCCCCCTGTGTGTCCCAGAGCACCTCCTTCTGTCCCAGAGCGTCCTTCTGTCCCAGAGCGCCCCCTTCTGTCCTAAAGCGCCCCTTCTGTCCCAGAGCGCTGTGTGTCCCAGAGCCCCTGTGTGTCCCAGAGCCCCTGTGTGTCCCAGAGCCCCCTGTGTGTCCCAGAGCGCCCCCTCTGTCCCAGAGCGCCCCTTCTGTCCCAGAGCGCTTCTGTCCCAGAGCGCCCCTTCTGTCCCAGAGCGCTCCTGTCTGTCCCAGGTCCCCTTCTGTCCTAGAGCGCCCCCTTCTGTCCAGAGCGCCTCCTTATGTCCCAGAGCGCCCCCTTCTGTCCCAGAGCGCCCCCTTCTGTCCCAGAGCGCCTCCTTCTGTCCCAGAGCGCCCCCTTCTGTCCCAGAGCGCCCCCTTCTGTCCCAGAGCGCCCCCTTCTGTCCCAGAGCGCCCCCTTCTGTCCCAGAGCGCCCCCTTCTGTCCCAGAGCGCCCCCTTCTGTCCCAGAGCGCCCCCTTCTGTCCCAGAGCGCCCCCTTTCTTTAATACTTTTATTGAACTAAAAATAAATGAACGAAATAATAATAATAAAACCAACACATCAAACATGTCTCTGCTGCGAGCTGCCTCTCCACAGACCTGACTTGTACAATGGAAACGCTGCTCCTTTTGCTGGAATATTCCACAGTGTGGCTTTTTCTCCACAGAGTCCTGCAGAAAGTGACACCGTGTGACTTTAAACTGAATCATGAATTCAGATGAAAGAATCATTATTATTATTATTATTATTATTATTATTATTATTATTATTATTATTATTATTATTTACTTCAAAGTTCATGTTGTAAATGAAACCCTTTTGTTTTACAGATTTCACTTGAAAACGAGAAACACAAACTGCTTTTTCTCGTTCAAACACAAACACTGAATCATTAAATGTTCAAGCCGTTTGTGGTGACGTTGTTTGTTTTGACAAAGTGTAAAGCTCCGATCATTATCTCAGGATTTATGGATTTTATTAAATTAATCATTTTAATTTGGACCAAAACCACGAAGCGTCAAAGAGTCTGAGCCACAAAAACATCAGGAAGACGTGTTTGAGTGTGTCTGCTCAACGGCACAAGGTCAGAAGTGTGTGTGACTGTGTGTGTGTGTACAGTGTGTGTACAGTGTGTGTGTGTGTGTACAGTGTGTGTGTGTGTGTGTGCACAGTGTGTGTGTACAGTGTGTGTGTGTGTGTACAGTGTGTGTACAGTGTGTGTGTGTGTGTGTGTGTGTGTGTGTACAGTGTGTGTGTGTGTGTGTGTGTGTGTGTGTGTACAGTGTGTGTACAGTGTGTGTGTGTGTGTGTGTGTGTGTGTGTGTGTACAGTGTGTGTACAGTGTGTGTGTGTGTGTGTGTACAGTGTGTGTACAGTGTGTGTGTGTGTGTGTGTACAGTGTGTGTGTGTGTGTGTGTACAGTGTGTAAGTGACCTGGTCCTCCGCCTACACCATGCGCCTTTACGCGCACCCGACGCGTAATAAACTCTTCCACTGCACAGGAGTTCTGTGGGGCATTTACTTCTGTTGGAGCCACAGTGGACATTTCATGCACTTCAAGTGTTGATGAGTTAATAATCAGTTTAACTCCTTCTGCACCTCCTTCTGCACCTCCTTCTTGACTCTGTTGCTCAAAGGCAGTGCCCGAGCCGTGGTTAAAGGACACACGCGTGACTCAGGCGTGACGTGCTGAGGAGGTGGACAAAGGACAGGCTTCACGTCTCTCTGGGCATTTTAAGACATTGTTTGTAATTATCAGAAGCCTGTAGGGTGTGCCAAAGCTGAAGCCTGTAGGGTGTGCCAAAGCTGAAGCCTGTAGGTTGTGCCAAAGCTGAAGCCTGTAGGGTGTGCTAAAGCTGAAGCCTGTAGGGTGTGCTAAAGCTGAAGCCTGTAGGGGGTGCCAAAGCTGAAGCCTGTAGGGTGTGCCAAAGCTGAAGCCTGTAGGGTGTGCCAAAGCTGAAGCCTGTAGGGTGTGCCAAAGCTGAAGCCTGTAGGGTGTGCCAAAGCTGAAGCCTGTAGGGTGTGCCAAAGCTGAAGCCTGTAGGGTGTGCTAAAGCTGAAGCCTGTAGGGGGTGCTAAAGCTGAAGCCTGTAGGGTGTGCCAAAGCTGAAGCCTGTAGGGTGTGCCGAAGCTGAAGCCTGTAGGGTGTGCCGAAGCTGAAGCCTGTAGGGTGTGCCAAAGCTGAAGCCTGTAGGGTGTGCCAAAGCTGAAGCCTGTAGGGTGTGCTAAAGCTGAAGCCTGTAGGGTGTGCCAGAGCTGAAGCCTGTAGGGTGTGCCAAAGCTGAAGCCTGTAGGGTGTGCCAGAGCTGAAGCCTGTAGGGTGTGCCAGAGCTGAAGCCTGTAGGGTGTGCCAGAGCTGAAGCCTGTAGGGGGTGCTAAAGCTGAAGCCTGTAGGGTGTGCCAGAGCTGAAGCCTGTAGGGTGTGCCATAGCTGAAGCCTGTAGGGGGTGCCAAAGCTGAAGCCTGTAGGGTGTGCCAAAGCTGAAGCCTGTAGGGTGTGCCAAAGCTGAAGCCTGTAGGGTGTGCTAAAGCTGAAGCCTGTAGGGGGTGCAAAAGCTGAAGCCTGTAGGGTGTGCCAAAGCTGAAGCCTGTAGGGTGTGCCGAAGCTGAAGACTGTAGGGTGTGCCGAAGCTGAAGCCTGTAGGGTGTGCCAAAGCTGAAGCCTGTAGGGTGTGCCATAGCTGAAGCCTGTAGGGTGTGCCAAAGCTGAAGCCTGTAGGGTGTGCCAGAGCTGAAGCCTGTAGGGTGTGCCAAAGCTGAAGCCTGTAGGGTGTGCTAAAGCTGAAGCCTGTAGGGTGTGCCAAAGCTGAAGCCTGTAGGGTGTGCCAAAGCTGAAGCCTGTAGGGTGTGCCAAAGCTGAAGCCTGTAGGGTGTGCTAAAGCTGAAGCCTGTAGGGTGTGCCAAAGCTGAAGCCTGTAGGGGGTGCCAAAGCTGAAGCCTGTAGGGTGTGCCAAAGCTGAAGCCTGTAGGGGGTGCCAAAGCTGAAGCCTGTAGGGGGTGCCAAAGCTGAAGCCTGTAGGGTGTGCTAAAGAGCACATGTCAAACCTGATACCAACAGTCACAGACCCCAAGGGCTTTTTAAGACCTTACACCGTCTGTGGACCCTTCTGGCTCTAACTCTACTGTTCAGTCTAAATTATCGTGTGATCAATTTCTCAATGTTTTTGTTGATAAAATATCTTTAATTAGGGCCTTGGCTCCTCCCCCTCCAGCTGTGGATCCCTCTGTCAGCCCTGATTGGACGGTGTTTTTTGAGCGTTTTGAACATGTGACTTTCAGTGACCTTTAGTCAAACGTTGTTCTTCAGCTTAAACCCTCTGGACTCTGGACTGTGTTCCTTCCAAACTCTTAAAAGATCCATTTGACGTGATTAGTCCTTATTTAAAGAAAATTGTGAACACCTCTTTGAACTCAGTGTCCCAAGTGCTTTAAACATGCCGTTGTTCAGCCTTTGTTGAAGAAGCCCACCTTGGATTCTGAGGTTCTAACTGTAGGCCTATTTCCAAGATGCCCTTTCTGTCAAAAGTGTTGGAGAAATTGGTTTTTATACAAATTCAAACCCATTTAGAGGAAAATTGTGTTTTAGAAAAATTTCAGTCTGGCTTTAAATCACGTCACAGCACTGAAACTGCACTTTTAAGAGTTTATAATGATCTTAACTGTTGATTCTGGTTCTGTTTTATTGCTTTTAGACTTGACCGCAGCCTTTGACTCTGTGGATCACCACATTTTAATTTCCCGTCTTGAGAATTACGTTGGCATTAAAGGTGTGGCACTAAAATGGTTCAGGTCTTATCTTGAGGAAAGGTCCTTTACTGTTCAGTTAGGCGCCCATAACTCAGACGTGGCCCAACTGAGCTGTGGAGTTCCACAGGGTTCCGTTTTAGGCCCTTTATTGTTTTCTTTGGGTCCATTTTCAGAAAGCAAACATTTCTTTTCATTGTTTTGCAGACGATGTAGGTCCACCTGCCCTTAAACCAAACACAGACTGCACCAAACCCTGATGTCTTCAGGATGTAAAAGACTGGACGGCTCTGAACTTTTTAAAGTTAAATGAATCTAAAACTGAACTTGTGGTATTTGGGGAACTTGTGGTATTAGGGGATAACCCTAACCCTAACCCTGGTCCTGGTCCTGGCTCTCGTCCTGGTCCTGGTCCTGGCTCTGGTCCTGATCCTGGTCCAGTCCTGGTCCTGGTCCTGATCCTGGTCCTGGTCCTGGCTCTCGTCCTGGTCCTGGCTCTCGTCCTGGTCCTGGTCCAGTCCTGGTCCTGGCTCTGGTCCTGGCTCTCGTCCTGGTCCTGGTCCTTGTCCTGGCACTCGTCCTGGTCCAGTCCTGGTCCTGGCTCTGGTCCTGGTCCTGGCTCTCGTCCTGGTCCTGGTCCAGTCCTGGTCCTGAGGCTGAGGAGGGGCCGAGGCGCAGACCGAGGAGCCGGTGGAGGTACGTCTGAAGCTGGGCAGGGCAGACGCCCTCGGGGGACTGTCCCGGGGGGGGCCACTGGGCAGGTCATGTCTTTAACCCGCCGTGTCATCAGGCCCCTCGGGGGACTGTCCCGGGGGGGGGCCACTGGGCAGGTCATGTCTTTAACCCGCCGTGTCATCAGGCCCCTCGGGGGACTGTCCCGGGGGGGGGCCACTGGGCAGGTCATGTCTTTAACCCGCCGTGTCATCAGGCCCCTCGGGGGACTGTCCTGGGGGGGGCCACTGGGCAGGTCATGTCTTTAACCCACCGTGTCATCAGGCCCCTCGGGGGACTGTCCTGGGGGGGGCCACTGGGCAGGTCATGTCTTTAACCCGCCGTGTCATCAGGCCCCTCGGGGGACTGTCCTGGGGGGGGCCACTGGGCAGGTCTTTAACCCGCCGTGTCATCAGGTCCTCGTGGGACACGACGCCCTCCACAGATCCAAGGGCAGGGTCCGGCTGCTGAGGCGCCGTGGTGTGGCTCCGGCTTAAGAATAGGTTCTTTGGCCCCCGTGATGCAATTTGTGGCCATCTTTCCACTTGTTCTGTGACTCAGGCTGGACTTCAGGACCCTGACCTGAGCAGCTGTCTGAGCCTGCCTGCACCTGCCTGCACCTGCACTCCTGCCATGGCCTCTGGAGCCCAAAGGCGACACTTCCTCTCCCTCTTGTCTTGTTGTTTGGCATCTGTAAAATGTCAATAAGACAAGAAAAAGGATAGTTTGACGTTAATAGAAAGTACAAACAAAATCAGGCTTTTGTGTGATTCTCCGTTTCTCACTGACTCTTCGTCTGTCTTGTGTCAGTCACTCTTTCTCTCTCTGCCTGTCCCCCTCGTTGTCCCTCTGGCTGTCTCTCCGGTTGTCTCTCCGGTTGTCTCTCTGGTTGTCTCTCCGGTTGTCTCTCTGGTTGTCTCTCTGGCTGTCTCTCTGGTTGTCTCTCCGGTTGTCTCTCTGGTTGTCTCTCCGGTTGTCTCTCTGGTTGTCTCTCTGGTTGTCTCGCTGGCTGTGGGTCCGGTTGTCTCTCTGGTTGTCTCTCCGGTTGTCTCTCTGGCTGTCTCTCTGGTTGTCTCTCTGGTTGTCTCTCCGGCTGTGGGTCCGGTTGTCTCTCTGGTTGTCTCTCTGGCTGTCTCTCTGGTTGTCTCTCCGGTTGTCTCTCTGGTTGTCTCTCCGGTTGTCTCTCTGGTTGTCTCTCTGGTTGTCTCTCTGGCTGTGGGTCCGGTTGTCTCTCTGGTTGTCTCTCCGGTTGTCTCTCTGGTTGTCTCTCCGGTTGTCTCTCCGGTTGTCTCTCCGGCTATCTCTCCGGTTGTCTCTCTGGTTGTCTCTCTAGCTGTCTCTCTGGTTGTCTCTCTGGTTGTCTCTCTGGTTGTCTCTCTGGTTGTCTCGCTGGCTGTGGGTCCGGTTGTCTCTCTGGTTGTCTCTCTGGCTGTCTCTCTGGCTGTCTCTCTGGCTGTCTCTCTGGCTGTCTCTCCGGTTGTCTCTCTGGTTGTCTCTCTGGTTGTCTCTCCGGTTGTCTCTCCGGCTGTGGGTCCGGTTGTCTCTCTGGTTGTCTCTCTGGTTGTCTCTCCGGCTGTGGGTCCGGTTGTCTCTCTGGTTGTCTCTCTGGCTGTCTCTCTGGTTGTCTCTCCGGTTGTCTCTCTGGTTGTCTCTCCGGTTGTCTCTCTGGTTGTCTCTCTGGTTGTCTCTCCGGCTGTGGGTCCGGTTGTCTCTCTGGTTGTCTCTCCGGTTGTCTCTCTGGTTGTCTCTCCGGTTGTCTCTCCGGTTGTCTCTCCGGCTATCTCTCCGGTTGTCTCTCTGGTTGTCTCTCTAGCTGTCTCTCTGGTTGTCTCTCTGGTTGTCTCTCTGGTTGTCTCTCTGGTTGTCTCGCTGGCTGTGGGTCCGGTTGTCTCTCTGGTTGTCTCTCTGGCTGTCTCTCTGGCTGTCTCTCTGGCTGTCTCTCTGGCTGTCTCTCCGGTTGTCTCTCTGGTTGTCTCTCTGGTTGTCTCTCCGGTTGTCTCTCCGGCTGTGGGTCCGGTTGTCTCTCTGGTTGTCTCTCCGGTTGTCTCTCTGGTTGTCTCTCTGGTTGTCTCTCTGGTTGTCTCTCTGGTTGTCTCGCTGGCTGTGGGTCCGGTTGTCTCTCTGGTTGTCTCTCTGGCTGTCTCTCTGGTTGTCTCTCTGGTTGTCTCTCCGGTTGTCTCTCTGGTTGTCTCTCTGGTTGTCTCGCTGGCTGTGGGTCCGGTTGTCTCTCTGGCTGTCTCTCCGGTTGTCTCTCCGGTTGTCTCTCTGGTTGTCTCGCTGGTTGTCTCTCTTGTTGTCTCTCCGGTTGTCTCTCTGGTTGTCTCTCTGGTTGTCTCTCCGGTTGTCTCTCCGGTTGTCTCTCCGGTTGTCTCTCTGGTTGTCTCTCTGGTTGCCTCTCCGGCTGTGGGTCTGGTTGTCTCTCTGGTTGTCTCTCTGGTTGTCTCTCTGGTTGTCTCTCTGGCTGTGGGTCTGGCTGTCTCTCTGGTTGTCTCTCTGGCTGTGGGTCTGGCTGTCTCTCCGGTTGTCCCTCCGGTTGTCTCTCCGGTTGTCTCTCTGGTTGTCTCTCTGGCTGTGGGTCTGGCTGTCTCTCTGGTTGCCTCTCCGGCTGTGGGTCTGGTTGTCTCTCTGGTTGCCTCTCCGGCTGTGGGTCTGGTTGTCTCTCTGGTTGTCTCTCCGGTTTTCTCTCTGGTTGTCTCTCTGGCTGTGGGTCTGGTTGTCTCTCTGGCTGTGGGTCTGGTTGTCTCTCTGGTTGTCTCTCTGGTTGTCTCTCCGGCTCTCTCTCCGGCTGTGGGTCTGGTTGTCTCTCTGGCTGTGGGTCTGGTTGTCTCTCTGGTTGTCTCTCTGGTTGCTTCTCCGGCTGTGGGTCTGGTTGTCTCTCTGGTTGTCTCTCTGGTTGTCTCTCTGTTTGTCGCTCTGGTTGTCTCTCCGGTTGTCTCTCTGGTTGTCCCTCCGGTTGTCTCTCTGGCTGTGGGTCTGGTTGTCTCTCTGGTTGTCTCTCCGGTTGTCTCTCCGGTTGTCTCTCTGGTTGTCTCTCTGGTTGCCTCTCCGGCTGTGGGTCCGGTTGTCTCTCTGGTTGTCTCTCCGGTTGTCTCTCCGGTTGTCTCTCTGGTTGCCTCTCCGGCTGTGGGTCCGGTTGTCTCTCTGGTTGTCTCTCCGGTTGTCTCTCTGGTTGTCTCTCTGGTTGCCTCTCCGGCTGTGGGTCCGGTTGTCTCTCTGGCTGTCTCTCCGGTTGTCTCTCCGGTTGTCTCTCTGGTTGCCTCTCCGGCTGTGGGTCCGGTTGTCTCTCTGGTTGTCTCTCCGGTTGTCTCTCTGGTTGTCTCTCCGGTTGTCTCTCCGGTTGTCTCTCCGGCTGTCTCTCTGGCTGTGGGTCTGGCTGTCTCTCCGGTTGTCTCTCTGGTTGTCTCTCCGGTTGTCTCTCCGGTTGTCTCTCTGGTTGTCTCTCTGGCTGTGGGTCTGGTTGTCTCTCTGGTTGTCTCTCTGGCTGTCTCTCCGGCTGTGGGTCTGGTTGTCTCTCTGGTTGTCTCTCTGGTTGTCTCTCTGGTTGTCTCTCTGGCTGTGGGTCTGGTTGTCTCTCTGGTTGTCTCTCTGGCTGTGGGTCTGGTTGTCTCTCTGGTTGTCTCTCCGGTTGTCTCTCTGGTTGTCTCTCTGGCTGTGGGTCTGGTTGTCTCTCCGGTTGTCTCTCTGGCTGTCTCTCCGGCTGTGGGTCTGGTTGTCTCTCTGGCTGTCTCTCTGGCTGTGGGTTTGGTTGTCTCTCTGGTTGTCTCTCTTTTTGTCTCTCTGGTTGTCTCTCTGGCTGTCTCTCTGGCTGTGGGTCTGGTTGTCTCTCTGGTTGTCTCTCTGGCTGTCTCTCTGGCTGTGGGTCTGGTTGTCTCTCCGGTTGTTTCTCTGGTTGTCTCTCCGGCTGTGGGTCTGGTTGTCTCTCCGGTTGTCTCTCTGGTTGTCTCTCTGGCTGTCTCTCTGGCTGTGGGTCTGGTTGTCTCTCTGGTTGTCTCTCTGGCTGTCTCTCTGGCTGTGGGTCTGGTTGTCTCTCCGGTTGTCTCTCTGGCTGTCTCTCTGGCTGTGGGTCTGGTTGTCTCTCCGGTTGTTTCTCTGGTTGTCTCTCCGGCTGTGGGTCTGGTTGTCTCTCCGGTTGTCTCTCTGGTTGTCTCTCTGGCTGTCTCTCTGGCTGTGGGTCTGGTTGTCTCTCTGGTTGTCTCTCTGGCTGTCTCTCTGGCTGTGGGTCTGGTTGTCTCTCTGGTTGTCTCTCTGGCTGTCTCTCTGGCTGTGGGTCTGGTTGTCTCTCTGGTTGTCTCTCTGGCTGTCTCTCCGGCTGTGGGTCTGGTTGTCTCTCTGGTTGTCTCTCTGGCTGTCTCTCCGGCTGTGGGTCTGGTTGTCTCTCCGGTTGTCTCTCTGGTTGTCTCTCTAGCTGTCTCTCTGGTTGTCTCTCTGGTTGTCTCTCTGGTTGTCTCTCTGGTTGTCTCGCTGGCTGTGGGTCCGGTTGTCTCTCTGGTTGTCTCTCTGGCTGTCTCTCTGGCTGTCTCTCTGGCTGTCTCTCTGGCTGTCTCTCTGGTTGTCTCTCCGGCTGTGGGTCTGGTTGTCTCTCTGGTTGTCTCTCTGGTTGTCTCTCTGGTTGTCTCTCCGGCTGTGGGTCACTTGCACACTTGCACACTTGCACACTTGCACACTTTCACACTTGCACACTTGCACACTTGCACACTTGCACACTTGCACACTTTCACACTTGCACACTTGCACACTTGCACACTTGCACACTTGCTCACTTGCACACTTGCACACTTGCACACTTGCACACTTTCACACTTGCACACTTGCACACTTTCACACTTTCACACTTGCACACTTGCACACTTTCACACTTGCACACTTGCACACTTGCACACTTGCACACTTGCACACTTGCACACTTTCACACGTGCTCACTTGCACACTTGCACACTTGCACACTTGCACACTTGCACACTTGCACACTTGCACACTTGCACACTTGCACACTTGCACACTTGCACACTTTCACACGTGCTCACTTGCACACTTGCACACTTTCACACGTGCTCACTTGCACACTTGCACACTTGCACACTTGCACACTTGCACACTTGCACACTTGCACACAATGATTTAATACGAC
>CM033633.1:37500-42500 GCA_019453435.1 Rhinogobius similis
GGGGGAGGAGGGGGGAGGAGGGGGGAGGAGGAGGAGAGGGAGGAGGAGGAGAGGGAGGAGGAGGAGGAGAGGGAGGAGGAGGGACGTGGAGGGGGAGGAGGGGGAGGAGAGGGGAGGAGGAGGGACGTGGAGGGGGAGGAGGGGGAGGAGAGGGGAGGAGGAGGGACGTGGAGGGGGAGGAGGGGGAGGAGGGGGAGGAGGGGGAGGAGGAGGAGGAGAGGGAGGAGGAGGAGGAGAGGGAGGAGGAGGAGGAGAGGGGAGGAGGAGGGACGTGGAGGGGAGGAGGAGGGACGTGGAGGGGGAGGAGGGGGAGGGCGCCGGCGTCAGTGGAAGAATGTGCTCAGACACTGGTGGAAGGAGGAGGCCATTTTGTGGCCGTGAATGAAACATAAAAGTCTCTGAGTAAAAGTGTTTGACACAGATTTGGTGAAACATTGAATCCTTAAAGTCAATGATTTAAATTGAACGGATCCTTAAAGCTCGGACTCGAACCCCACCTCGAACCTCTCACTCTTTTATTTCACGCCTCACTCTTTTGTTTCACATCTCACTCTTTCGAAAGTGAGACGTGAAATAAAAGAGTGAGACGTAAAAGGAAAGAGTGAGACGTTAAAAAAAGTCTGAGAAGTGAAAAAAGTGGGAAACGTGAAGGAAAAGAGTGAAAGAAAAGAGTGATACATGAAAGGAAAGAGTGAGACGTGAAACAAAAGAGTGAGACGTGAAAGGAAAGAGTGATACATGAAAGGAAAGAGTGAGACGTGAAACAAAAGAGTGAGACGTGAAACAAAAGAGTGAGACGTGAAAGGAAAGAGTGAGACGTGAAACAAAAGAGTGAGACGTGAAAGGAAAGAGTGATACATGAAAGGAAAGAGTGAGACGTGAAACAAAAGAGTGAGACGTGAAACAAAAGAGTGATACATGAAAGGAAAGAGTGAGACGTGAAACAAAAGAGTGAGACGTGAAAGGAAAGAGTGAGACGTGAAACAAAAGAGTGAGGCGTGAAAGGAAAGAGTGATACATGAAAGGAAAGAGTGAGACGTGAAACAAAAGAGTGAGACGTGAAACAAAAGAGTGAGACGTGAAACAAAAGAGTGAGACGTGAAACAAAAGAGTGAGACGTGAAAGGAAAGAGTGATACATGAAAGGAAAGAGTGATACATGAAAGGAAAGAGTGAGACGTGAAACAAAAGAGTGAGGCGTGAAAGGAAAGAGTGATACATGAAAGGAAAGAGTGAGACGTGAAACAAAAGAGTGAGGCGTGAAAGGAAAGAGTGATACATGAAAGGAAAGAGTGAGACGTGAAACAAAAGAGTGAGGCGTGAAAGGAAAGAGTGATACATGAAAGGAAAGAGTGAGACGTGAAACAAAAGAGTGATACATGAAAGGAAAGAGTGATACATGAAAGGAAAGAGTGAGGCGTGAAAGGAAAGAGTGATACATGAAAGGAAAGAGTGAGACGTGAAACAAAAGAGTGAGACGTGAAACAAAAGAGTGATACATGAAAGGAAAGAGTGATACATGAAAGGAAAGAGTGAGACGTGAAACAAAAGAGTGAGGCGTGAAAGGAAAGAGTGATACATGAAAGGAAAGAGTGAGACGTGAAACAAAAGAGTGAGGCGTGAAAGGAAAGAGTGATACATGAAAGGAAAGAGTGAGACGTGAAACAAAAGAGTGATACATGAAAGGAAAGAGTGATACATGAAAGGAAAGAGTGAGGCGTGAAAGGAAAGAGTGATACATGAAAGGAAAGAGTGAGACGTGGAAACAAAAAGAGTGAGACGTGGAAACAAAAAGAGTGATCCCTGAAAGGAAAGAGTGATACATGAAAGGAAAGAGTGAGACGTGAAACAAAGAGTGAGACTTGAAAGAAAAGAGTGATACATGAAAGGAAAGAGTGAGACGTGAAACAAAAGAGTGAGGCGTGAAAGGAAAGAGTGATACATGAAAGGAAAGAGTGATACATGAAAGGAAAGAGTGATACATGAAAGGAAAGAGTGATACATGAAAGGAAAGAGTGATACATGAAAGGAAAGAGTGATACATGAAAGGAAAGAGTGAGACGTGAAACAAAAGAGTGAGACGTGAAACAAAAGAGTGATACATGAAAGGAAAGAGTGATACATGAAAGGAAAGAGTGATACATGAAAGGAAAGAGTGAGACGTGAAACAAAAGAGTGAGACGTGAAACAAAAGAGTGAGGCGTGAAAGGAAAGAGTGATACATGAAAGGAAAGAGTGATACATGAAAGGAAAGAGTGATACATGAAAGGAAAGAGTGAGACGTGAAACAAAAGAGTGAGACGTGAAACAAAAGAGTGCGACGTTTGCAGATGTCCTAACGCTCCATAAACTCTGCTTCAGATGAACATTTGCCCTGGAGCCACCTGGAGAGGTCCTGGAGAGGTCCTGGAGAGGTCCTGGAGAGGTCCTGGAGAGGTCCTGGAGAGGTCCTGGAGAGGTCCTGGAGAGGTCCTGGAGATGCACAGGTCCTGGAGAGGTCCTGGAGAGGTCCTGGAGAGGTCCTGGAGATGCACAGGTCCTGGAGAGGTCCTGGAGAGGTCCTGGAGAGGTGCTGGAGAGGTCCTGGAGAGGTCCTGGAGAGGTCCTGGAGAGGTCCTGGAGAGGTGCTGGAGAGGTCCTGGAGAGGTGCTGGAGAGGTCCTGGAGATGCACAGGTCCTGGAGAGGTCCTGGAGAGGTCCTGGAGATGCACAGGTCCTGGAGAGGTCCTGGAGAGGTCCTGGAGAGGTCCTGGAGATGCACAGGTCCTGGAGAGGTCCTGGAGAGGTCCTGGAGAGGTCCTGGAGAGGTCCTGGAGATGCACAGGTCCTGGAGAGGTCCTGGAGAGGTCCTGGAGATGCACAGGTCCTGGAGAGGTGCTGGAGAGGTCCTGGAGATGCACAGGTCCTGGAGAGGTGCTGGAGATGCACAGGTCTTGGAGAGGTCCTGGATAGGTCCTGGAGAGGTGCTGGAGAGGTGCTGGAGAGGTCCTGGAGAGGTCCTGGAGAGGTCCTGGAGAGGTGCTGGAGAGGTCCTGGAGATGCACAGGTCCTGGAGAGGTCCTGGAGATGCACAGGTCCTGGAGAGGTCCTGGAGAGGTCCTGGAGAAGTCTTGGAGAGGTCCTGGAGATGCACAGGTCCTGGAGAGGTCCTGGAGAGGTGCTGGAGAGGTGCTGGAGAGGTCCTGGAGAGGTCGTGGAGAGGTCCTGGAGAGGTGTTGGAGAGGTGCTGGAGATGCACAGGTCCTGAAGAGGTCCTGGAGAGGTCCTGGAGAGGTCCTGGAGAGGTCCTGGAGATGCACAGGTCCTGGAGAGGTCCTGGAGAGGTGCTGGAGATGCACAGGTCCTGGAGAGGTGCTGGAGAGGTCCTGGAGATGCACAGGTCCTGGAGAGGTGCTGGAGATGCACAGGTCTTGGAGAGGTCCTGGATAGGTCCTGGAGAGGTGCTGGAGAGGTGCTGGAGAGGTCCTGGAGAGGTCCTGGAGAAGTCCTGGAGAGGTGCTGGAGAGGTCCTGGAGATGCACAGGTCCTGGAGAGGTCCTGGAGATGCACAGGTCCTGGAGAGGTCCTGGAGAGGTCCTGGAGAAGTCTTGGAGAGGTCCTGGAGATGCACAGGTCCTGGAGAGGTCCTGGAGAGGTGCTGGAGAGGTGCTGGAGAGGTCCTGGAGAGGTCGTGGAGAGGTCCTGGAGAGGTGTTGGAGAGGTGCTGGAGATGCACAGGTCCTGAAGAGGTCCTGGAGAGGTCCTGGAGAGGTCCTGGAGAGGTCCTGGAGATGCACAGGTCCTGGAGAGGTCCTGGAGAGGTGCTGGAGATGCACAGGTCCTGGAGAGGTGCTGGAGAGGTCCTGGAGATGCACAGGTCCTGGAGAGGTGCTGGAGATGCACAGGTCTTGGAGAGGTCCTGGATAGGTCCTGGAGAGGTGCTGGAGAGGTGCTGGAGAGGTCCTGGAGAGGTCCTGGAGAAGTCCTGGAGAGGTGCTGGAGAGGTCCTGGAGATGCACAGGTCCTGGAGAGGTCCTGGAGATGCACAGGTCCTGGAGAGGTCCTGGAGAGGTCCTGGAGAAGTCTTGGAGAGGTCCTGGAGATGCACAGGTCTTGGAGAGGTCCTGGAGAGGTGCTGGAGAGGTCCTCGAGAGGTCCTGGAGATGCACAGGTCCTGGAGATGCACAGGTCCTGGAGAGGTCCTGGAGATGCACAGGTCCTGGAGAGGTGCTGGAGAGGTCCTGGAGATGCACAGGTCCTGGAGATGCACAGGTCCTGGAGAGGTGCTGGAGAGGTCCTGGAGATGCACAGGTCCTGGAGAGGTCCTGGAGAGGTCCTGGAGATGCACAGGTCCTGGAGAGGTGCTGGAGAGGTCCTGGAGATGCACAGGTCCTGGAGAGGTCCTGGAGAGGTCCTGGAGAAGTCTTGGAGAGGTCCTGGAGATGCACAGGTCCTGGAGAGGTCCTGGAGAGGTGCTGGAGAGGTGCTGGAGAGGTCCTGGAGAGGTCGTGGAGAGGTCCTGGAGAGGTGTTGGAGAGGTGCTGGAGATGCACAGGTCCTGAAGAGGTCCTGGAGAGGTGCTGGAGATGCACAGGTCCTGGAGAGGTGCTGGAGAGGTCCTGGAGATGCACAGGTCCTGGAGAGGTGCTGGAGATGCACAGGTCTTGGAGAGGTCCTGGATAGGTCCTGGAGAGGTGCTGGAGAGGTGCTGGAGAGGTCCTGGAGAGGTCCTGGAGAAGTCCTGGAGAGGTGCTGGAGAGGTCCTGGAGATGCACAGGTCCTGGAGAGGTCCTGGATAGGTCCTGGAGAGGTGCTGGAGAGGTGCTGGAGAGGTCCTGGAGAGGTCCTGGAGAAGTCCTGGAGAGGTGCTGGAGAGGTCCTGGAGATGCACAGGTCCTGGAGAGGTCCTGGAGATGCACAGGTCCTGGAGAGGTCCTGGAGAGGTCCTGGAGAAGTCTTGGAGAGGTCCTGGAGATGCACAGGTCTTGGAGAGGTCCTGGAGAGGTGCTGGAGAGGTCCTCG
>CM033633.1:47500-71293 GCA_019453435.1 Rhinogobius similis
GAGAGAGGAGAGGAGAGGGGAGAGGAGAGAGAGAGAGGAGAGAGAGAGAGAGAGAGGGGGGGGAGGGAGAGGAGAGAGGGAGAGGAGAGAGGGGGAGAGACAGAGGAGAGGGAGAGAGAGAGGAGAGAGGGGGAGGAGAGAGAGAGAGAGAGAGGAATGAGAGAGAGAGAGGGAGAGAGAGAGGGGAGAGGGAGAGAGGGAGAGGGGAGAGGAGAGGGGAGAGAGAGGAGAGAGAGAGAGAGAGAGGGAGAGAGGGAGAGGAGAGAGAGAGAGAGAGGAGAGGAGAGAGAGAGAGGACTGAGGGGGAGAGAGAGAGAGAGGGAGAGAGAGAGAGGGGAGAGGGAGAGAGGGGAGAGAGGAGAGGAGAGAGGGGGAGAGAGAGAGAGGAGAGAGAGAGAGAGAGGGAGAGAGAGAGAGAGAGAGAGAGAGGGGGAGAGAGAGAGGAGAGGGAGAGAGAGAGGAGAGGAGGAGAGAGAGGAGAGAGGGAGAGAGAGAGAGGAGAGAGGGGGAGAGAGAGGAGAGAGGGGGGGGGAGAGAGAGAGGAATGAGGGGGAGAGAGAGAGAGGGAGAGAGAGAGGGGAGAGGGAGAGAGGGAGAGGGGAGAGAGGGAGAGAGGGGGGGAGGAGAGAGAGGAGAGGAGAGAGGGGGAGAGACAGAGGAGAGGGAGAGAGAGCGAGGGGGAGGAGAGAGGAGAGAGAGAGAGAGGGAGAGAGGGGGGGAGGAGAGAGAGAGAGAGAGAGAGGAATGAGGGGGAGAGAGAGAGAGTGGTCCCGTCATGTTCTACTAAAACCTACAGTTTTAGCTCCGCTGCCCTTGGAGCGACTCTGCTGGAGAAGTATGGAGCTGAACACTGTCCTCTGGTTCTTCTACTTTACCATCAACAATATTTAATATTACTTCAACTGTAGTCTGTTCATTGCTGTTCACATGTTTCTCTCTCTCCACTTCCTCCGGGGAGTGGAGACTGTTTCAGACACTGCGGCGGCTGCTCCAGTGACGACCCCCCCCCCATCTGTCTGGAGGATCTGTGCTCCACCCGCCTGGAGGAACTCCCTCAACCCTGGATTAGCCACACCTCGTCTGCCTGGACCAACTCCATCTACTTAGATGAACTGTTCCTCATCTCCTCCTGGAGGATCTCTCTACACTGGTGGACTGCTCCTCGTCCTCCTGGAGGATCTCTCTACACTGGTGGACTGCTCCTCGTCCTCCTGGAGGATCTCTCTACACTGGTGGACTGCTCCTCGTCCTCCTGGAGGATCTCTCTACACTGGTGGACTGCTCCTCGTCCTCCTGGAGGATCTCTCTACACTGGTGGACTGCTCCTCGTCCTCCTGGAGGATCTCTCTACACTGGTGGACTGCTCCTCGTCCTCCTGGAGGATCTCTCTACACTGGTGGACTGCTCCTCGTCCTCCTGGAGGATCTCTCTACACTGGTGGACTGCTCCTCGTCCTCCTGGAGGATCTCTCTACACTGGTGGACTGCTCCTCGTCCTCCTGGATGAACTCTTTAAAGCCTCCTCCCTCTTGAGTGGTTCTGGTTCAGTCCAAGTGGATGTCAGTCCTAGTTCATCTGCAGCCTGTCCGTCCGTGGGAGTAGGATCTCTCCTTCACTGTGGTTCTCCTCAGGTTTATACTTTGTCTCGTGGGGTTTTTTGTAGTTTTTCCTGAAGGAGGGTCAAAGGACAGGGGCATTCTGGGACAGTTATCTGAACTGCTTTGACCTGTGGCCCCTGTGGCTCTGCGTCCTTTTCTACGACGCAGACAAAACATTAAAAACGGAACTGATGGAAATAAAATAAAATAATAAAAAAAAAAAAAAGAAAAGTTTGTGTTGAAGGATTTTGAAAAGTCTTTTATTTATGTTTGTTCTGTGTCGTGTTTTTATGATTAAAAAAAGAAAATAAAAGACATTTAACAAATGTGTTTCTCTGCCGCTCGCTCTTTCTTTCTTTCTTTCTTTCTTTCTTTCTTTCTTTCTTTCTTTCTTTCTTTCTTTCTTTCTTTCTTTCTTTCTTTCTTTCTTCTTCTTCTTCTCTTAAACATTTTAAATCGTTCCGTTTGTTCGTGTTTGTTGTGTTTCCTGCGGTGAGCGCTCGCCTCACAGTAACAGGGTCCTGGGGCCCCGGGCCTTTCTGTGAGGAGTTTGAATATCCTCCTCGTGTCTGCGCAGGTCTCCTCCCTCTAAACACACGTGCGCGCGCGTGTGTGAGCGTGCGCGCGCGTGTGTGAGCGTGCGCGCGCGTGTCAGTGTGTGTGAGCGTGTGCACGTGTGTGCGCGCGTGTGCGTGAGAAATCCGCGGTTGCGCGCTCATTAAAATGTTTGTCCCGAACAAATAAATAAATACAATAAAATAAAGGTTAAATAAAATAAATATTAATTAAAATAAATCTTAAATAAATAAAATAAAAAAAGGTTAAAAAGGTTAAATAAAAATGAAGTTTGACTAAAAATTCCAGTTTTAAGGCTTTTTCACAACAATCTGCGCCAAATGGATTTGATCCAAACACGGCCTTCAGTTCTGTGTTTAACAGAACAATAACAATATATATTATATATATATATATATATATATAACAGTGTTACACCGAACAACGATCTGAAGGTCGCGTTATTAACGTAATGAACGTAAATGAATAAATCAAACACATAACACACAACCCAGCATTTTAGGGTGCACAAAAACACACAAAAACACACAAAAACACACAAAAACACACAAAAACACACAAAAACACACAAAAACACACAAAAACACACAAAAACACACAAAAACACACATAAAACACACAAAAACACACAAAAACACACAAAAACACACATAAAACACACAAAAACACACATAAAACACACAAAAACACACAGAACCCGAAATAACACGCGAATAAACACGTGCAAACTTTTAAAGACATTGTTAATGGTTCATTTAATTTAATTTAATTTAATTAAATTTAATTTAATTTAATGATGACTTTGATCATTTACATAAATGATAATGAGTTCCGACTCGCGGGAGATTTTAGAAATATAACCCGTTTGAGTCGGATGCCCTTCCTTCTGACGTTTGTCTTTGATCCGCGGCGCGTCATTAACGCACGACGCGCCGCTCTTTGACGCTTTGACTCTTTTATTGGCGCTTCTTAATCACTCTTTTATTTTCGCGCGTCTTTTTTGCAGAAATCAGGCCTAATTTGTTTCTTGACGCGCGTTTCCGCTCGGCTCCGCGCGCCCTCCGCGCCGCGCGGCTGTGCGCTCGTTAGCGGGTGATTTGTGGCGCATTTGTGGCACATTACGCGCTTATTAAGCGTCCATTTGCCCCGCGCTCCGCCGCTATCTCCGCGCGCACTCGGCCGCGCGTCATAAATCACCGCCGCGTGTGTTTTTACGCGCCGCTCGAGATCGTTATTTCTGCGCTTTCCGGTTTAATGGCGCGGCAGAAGAAAGCGCGCTTGATTGGCTCCGGTTCGCGCTGAAAAGAGCGCGTTTATCGCGGCTCCACAGCGGCGCGAGGGGCGGGGCCTCACCGGGGCCCGCGAGACAGATGAGGCTCCGGGGGCCACGCGGAGGTCAGGGCCGCGCGCGCCGATCAGGGGCCGGGACCAGGACTAGGACCAGGGGCCGGGACCGGGGCCAGGACCAGGACCAGGGGCCGGGACCGGGACCGGGGCCAGGACCAGGACCAGGACCAGGACCAGGACCAGGACCAGGAGAGAGACCAGGACCAGGACCGGGGGCCAGGACCAGGACCAGGGACAAAGGACCAGGACCAGGACCAGGACCAGGACCAGGGACAAAGGACCAGGACCAGGGACTAGGACCAGGACCAGGACCAGGACCAGGACCAGGACCAGGACCAGGACCAGGAGAGAGACCAGGACCAGGACCGGGGGCCAGGACCAGGACCAGGGACAAAGGACCAGGACCAGGACCAGGACCAGGGACAAAGGACCAGGACCAGGGACTAGGACCAGGACCAGGACCAGGACCAGGACCAGGACCAGGAGAGAGACCAGGACCAGGACCGGGGGCCAGGACCAGGACCAGGGACAAAGGACCAGGACCAGGACCAGGGACAAAGGACCAGGACCAGGGACTAGGACCAGGACCAGGACCAGGACCAGGACCAGGACCAGGGACAAAGGACCAGGACCAGGAGAGAGACCAGGACCAGGACCGGGGGCCAGGACCAGGACCAGGACCAGGACCAGGACCAGGACCAGGACCAGGACCGGGGGCCAGGACCAGGACCAGGGACAAAGGACCAGGACCAGGACCAGGACCAGGACCAGGGACAAAGGACCAGGACCAGGGACTAGGACCAGGACCAGGACCAGGGGCCAGGACCAGGACCAGGAGAGAGACCAGGACCAGGACCGGGGGCCAGGACCAGGACCAGGACCAGGGACAAAGGACCAGGACCAGGACCAGGACCAGGACCAGGGACAAAGGACCAGGACCAGGGACTAGGACCAGGACCAGGACCAGGACCAGGACCAGGGACAAAGGACCAGGACCAGGAGAGAGACCAGGACCAGGACCGGGGGCCAGGACCAGGACCAGGACCAGGGACAAAGGACCAGGACCAAGACCAGGGACAAAGGACCAGGACCAGGACCAGGGACAAAGGACCAGGACCAGGACCAGGGACAAAGGACCAGGACCAGGGACTAGGACCAGGACCAGGACCAGGACCAGGACCAGGACCAGGACCAGGAGAGAGACCAGGACCAGGACCAGGGACAAAGGACCAGGACCAGGGACAAAGGACCAGGACACCAGGACCAGGGACAAAGGACCAGGACCAGGACCAGGGACAAAGGACCAGGACCAGGACCAGGGACAAAGGACCAGGACCAGGGACTAGGACCAGGACCAGGACCAGGGGCCGGGACCAGGGGCCAGGACCAGGACCAGGACCAGGGACTAGGACCAGGACCAGGACCAGGACCAGGACCAGGACCAGGACCAGGAGAGAGACCAGGACCAGGAGAGAGACCAGGACCAGGACCAGGACCAGGACCAGGGACAAAGGACCAGGACCAGGGACTAGGACCAGGACCAGGGACAAAGGACCAGGACCAGGACCAGGACCAGGACCAGGACCAGGGACTAGGACCAGGACCAGGACCAGGGACAAAGGACCAGGACCAGGGACTAGGACCAGGACCAGGACCAGGGGCCGGGACCAGGGGCCAGGACCAGGACCAGGACCAGGACCAGGGACTAGGACCAGGACCAGGACCAGGACCAGGACCAGGACCAGGGGCCAGGACCAGGACCAGGACCAGGACCAGGGACTAGGACCAGGACCAGGACCAGGACCAGGACCAGGAGAGAGACCAGGACCAGGACCGGGGCCAGGACCAGGACCAGGACCAGGACCAGGGACTAGGACCAGGACCAGGACCAGGACCAGGACCAGGGACTAGGACCAGGACCAGGACCAGGACCAGGACCAGGACCAGGACCAGGACCAGGACCAGGGACTAGGACCAGGATCAGGATCAGAGAAAAGAAGTGACTGAAACAAAACAATAAACACGAGCCTTCAGCCCCTGAGCAGGTGTGGTCCTGTCGCTGTGGTCCTGTCGCTGTGGTCCTGTCGCTGTGGTCCTGTCGCTGTGGTCCTGTCGCTGTGGTCCTGTCGCTGTGGTCCTGTCGCTGTGGTCCTGTCTCATGCGCGTGAATCACGTGCTTCTGTTTCTCGCGTGAGTCAAACTTGACTTGATTCTTCTCTTGCGCTGGGTGACGCCCCCTGAGCGTTGATTGGCCGCCTGGCCCGCGCGCCCTTCTTATTCGTCTCCTCGCGCACTTCAGCCTCAGACATGAGGACGCTGTGATCCGCGCGGAGCGCGCGTTCCGATCAGCTTTTCCGCGGATCACTGCAGACTCCGGAGCGTCACCGCGGCGCACCGCGCCTGTGACCCGCGTTTATCATGGCACAGACCCGCGCGGCACCGTGCGTCATGGCACAGACCTGCGCGGCACCGAGCGTCATGGCACAGACCTGCGCGGCACCGTGCGTCATGGCACAGACCTGCGCGGCACCGTGCGTCATGGCACAGACCCGCGCGGCACCGAGCGTCATGGCACAGACCTGCGCGGCACCGTGCGTCATGGCACAGACCGACGAGCGCACGGAGCTCGGGGACGCGCAAAGCTTGAGTTCCGCGGAGGAGCCGCGGCCCAAGGCGCGCGTGCTGCCGTTCAGCGTGGAGGCTCTGATGGCGGAGCGGCCCCGCAGAGACTCCTGTGCGGCCCCGGGCCCCCGGCGGAGCGCCTCCTCTGGCCCGTCTGTACCGCTGAGCTCCGCTTTTTCCGTCTCTGACGCCATGAACCTTTCCGAGGACGCGCGGCTGAGCGCGGAGAGCGCGGACCTGGAGCGCGGCGCCTGGAGCCCGAGCGCGCCTTTCTGTCCCGGGACCAACAGTAAGTTTGGGTTCTTTTGATTCAAGTTTCATTAAGTTTGACTTCACTGGAGTCCTGGTCTGGTTCTGGTTCTGGTTCTGGCTCTGGGGCCGGTCTCTGGCTCTGGTTCTGGTTCTGGTTCTGTCACGCCTCACGGGGATGTTTCCTCCTCTGCCGCCAGAGTCCTTCTTCTTCTTCTTCTTCTTCTTCATCTTCTTCATCTTCTTCACCTTCTTCTTCACCTTCTTCTTCTTCTTCTTCTTCTTCATCTTCTTCATCTTCTTCACCTTCTTCTTCTTCATCTTCTTCATCTTCTTCACCTTCTTCACCTTCTTCTTCTTCTTCTTCTTCTTCACCTTCTTCTTCTTCTTCTTCTTCTTCTTCTTCACCTTCTTCTTCACCTTCTTCTTCATCTTCTTCTTCTTCTTCTTCTTCACCTTCTTCTTCTTCTTCTTCTTCTTCATCTTCTTCTTCTTCTTCTTCTTCTTCTTCTTCTTCACCTTCTTCATCTTCTTCACCTTCTTCATCTTCTTCATCTTCTTCTTCTTCTTCTTCTTCTTCTTCTGCTTCTTCTGCTTCTTCTGCTTCTTCTGCTTCTTCTTCTTCTTCTGCTTCTTCTGCTTCTTCTTCTTCTTCTGCTTCTTCTTCTTCTTCATCTTCTTCATCTTCTTCACCTTCTTCTTCACCTTCTTCTTCACCTTCTTCTTCACCTTCTTCTTCATCTTCTTCTTCATCTTCTTCTTCTTCTTCTTCACCTTCTTCTTCACCTTCTTCTTCACCTTCTTCTTCTTCTTCTTCTTCTTCTTCTTCTTCTTCTTCTTCTTCTTCTTCATCTTCTTCATCTTCTTCACCTTCTTCTTCTTCTTCTTCATCTTCTTCATCTTCTTCACCTTCTTCACCTTCTTCTTCTTCTTCTTCTTCTTCACCTTCTTCTTCTTCTTCTTCTTCTTCTTCTTCACCTTCTTCTTCTTCTTCTTCTTCTTCTTCTTCTTCACCTTCTTCTTCTTCTTCTTCTTCTTCTTCTTCTTCTTCTTCTTCTTCTTCTTCTTCTTCTTCTTCTTCTTCTTCTTCTTCTTCTTCTTCTTCTTCTTCTTCACCTTCTTCTTCATCTTCTTCTTCTTCTTCTTCTTCTTCTTCTTCTTCTTCTTCTGCTTCTTCTGCTTCTTCTGCTTCTTCTTCTTCTTCTTCTTCTTCTTCTTCTTCTTCTTCTTCTTCTTCACCTTCTTCTTCTTCTTCTTCTTCATCTTCTTCTTCTTCTTCACCTTCTTCTTCTTCTTCTTCTTCTTCTTCACCTTCTTCTTCTTCTTCTTCTTCTTCTTCTTCATCTTCTTCTTCTTCTTCTTCTTCTTCTTCACCTTCTTCATCTTCTTCACCTTCTTCATCTTCTTCATCTTCTTCTTCTGCTTCTTCTGCTTCTTCTGCTTCTTCTGCTTCTTCTTCTTCTTCTGCTTCTTCTTCTTCTTCTTCTTCTTCTTCTTCACCTTCTTCTTCTTCTTCTTCTTCTTCTTCTTCACCTTCTTCTTCACCTTCTTCTTCATCTTCTTCTTCATCTTCTTCTTCTTCTTCACCTTCTTCTTCACCTTCTTCTTCTTCTTCTTCTTCTTCTTCTTCTTCTTCTTCTTCTTCTTCTTCTTCTTCTTCATCTTCTTCTTCTTCTTCTTCTTCTTCTTCATCTTCTTCTTCTTCTTCTTCATCTTCTTCTTCTTCTTCTTCTTCTTCTTCTTCTTCTTCTTCTTCTTCTTCTTCATCTTCTTTCTTCTTCTTCTCATTCTTCTTCCTCTACTTCTTCTTCTTCCTCTACTTCTTCTCCTTCTTCATCTTCTTTCTTCTTCTTTCTTCTTTCTTCTTCTTCTTCTTCTTCACCTTCTTGTTCTTCTGCTTCTTCTGCTTCTTCTGCTTCTTCTTCTTCTTCTTCTTTCTTCTTCTTTCACCTTCTTTCTTCTTCTTCTTCTTTCTTCACCTTCTTCTTCATCTTCTTCTTCTTCTTTCTTTCTTCTTTCTTCTTTCTTCTTCTTCTTCTTTCTGCTTCTTCTGCTTCATCTTCTTTCTTCATCTTCTTCTTCTTCTTCTCTTCTTCTTCTTCTTCTTCTTCATCTTCTTTCTTCTTCTTCTTTCTTTCTTCTTCTTTCTTCTTCTTCTTTCTTCTTTCTTCTTCTTTCTTCTTCACCTTCTTCATCTTCTTCACCTTCTTCTTCACCTTCTTCTTCTTCTTCTTCTTCTTCTGCTTCTTCTGCTTCTTCTGCTTCTTCTTCTTCTTCTTCTTCTTCACCTTCTTCTTCTTCTTCTTCTTCACCTTCTTCTTCATCTTCTTCTTCTTCTTCACCTTCTTCTTCTTCACCTTCTTCTTCTTCACCTTCTTCTTCATCTTCTTCTTCTTCTTCTTCTTCTTCTTCTTCTTCTTCTTCTTCTTCTTCTTCTTCTTCTTCTTCTTCTTCTTCTTCTTCTTCTTCTTCTTCTTCTTCTTCTTCTTCTTCTTCTTCTTCACCTTCTTCTTCTTCACCTTCTTCTTCTTCTTCTTCTTCTCCTTCTTCTTCACCTTCTTTCTTCTTCTTTCACCTTCTTCTTCACCTTCTTCTTCTTTCTTCTTCACCTTCTTTCTTCACCTTCTTCTTCTTCTTCTCTTCACCTTCTTCTTCATCTTCTTCTTCTCTTCTTCTTCTTCTTCTTCTTTCTTCTTCTTCTTCTTCTTCTTCACCTTCTTTCTTCTTCTTCTTTCTTCTTCTTTCTTTCTTCTTCTTCTTCTTTCTCTTCTTCTTCACCTTCTTTCTTTCTTCTTTCTTCTTTCTTCACCTTCTTCTATCTTCTATCATCTTCTATCTTCTATCATCTTCTTCTTCTTCTTCTTCTTCTTCTTCTTCTTCTTCTTCTTCTTCTTCTTCTTCTTCTTCTTCTTTCTTCTTCTTCTTCTTCTTCTTCTTCTTCTTCTTCTTCTTCTCTTCTTCTTCTCTTCTTCTTCTTCTTCTTCACCTTCTTCTTTCTTCTTCTTCTTCTTCTTCTTCATCTTCTTCTCTCTTCACCTTCTCTTCTTTCTTCTTTCACCTTCTTCTTCTTCACCTTCTTCTTCATCTTCTTCTTCTTCTTCACCTTCTTCTTCTTCTTCTTCTTCTTCTTCTTCTTCTTCTTTCTTCTTCTTCTTCTCTTCTTCTTCATCTTCTTCTTTCTTCTTCTTCCACCTTCTTCTTCTTCTTCTTCACCTTCTTCTTCTTCTCTTCTTCTTCTTCTTCTTCTTCTTCTTCTTCTTCTTTCTTCTTCTTCTTTCTTCATCTTCTTCTTCTACCTTCTTCTTCATCTTCTTCTTCTTCTTCATCTTCTTCTTTCTTCTTCTTCTTTCTTTCTTCTTCTTCACCTTCTTTCTTCACCTTCTTCTTCTTCTTCTTCACCTTCTTTCTTCTTTCTTCTTTCACCTTCTTTCTTCTTCTTCTTCTTTCTTCACCTTCTTTCTTCTTCTTTCACCTTCTTTCTTCTTCTTTCTTTCTTCTTCACCTTCTTCTTCTTCTTCTTCTTCTTTCTTCTTCACCTTCTTCTTCTTCTTCCTTCTTTTTCTTCTTCTTCTCTTTCTTCTTCTTCTTTCTTCACCTCTTCTTCTTCACCTTCTTTCTTCACCTTCTTCTTCACCTTCTTTCTTTCACCTTCTTCTTCTTCTTCACCTTCTTCTTCTTCTTCTTCTTTCTTCACCTTCTTCTTCTTTCTTCTTCTTCTTCTTCTTCTTCTTCTTCTTCATCTTCTTCTTCTTCTTCTTCTTCTTCTTTCTTTCTTCTTCTTCTTCTTCTTTCACCTTCTTCTTTCTTCTTCTTCTTCTTTCTTCTTCTTTCTTCTTTCTTCACCTTCTTCTTCTTCTTCTTCTTCACCTTCATCTTCTTCTTCACCTTCTTCTTCACCTTCTTCTTCTTCTTCTTCTTCTTCTTCTTCTTCTTCTTCTTCATCTTCTTCTTCTTCTTCACCTTCTTCTTCTTCTTCTTCTTCTTCTTCTTCTTCACCTTCTTCTTCTTCACCTTCTTCTTCTTCACCTTCTTCTTCTTCACCTTCTTCTTCATCTTCTTCTTCACCTTCTTCTTCTTCACCTTCTTCTTCTTCACCTTCTTCTTCATCTTCTTCTTCTTCACCTTCTTCTTCTTCTTCTTCTTCTTCTTCTTCTTCTTCCTTTTTTCTTCTTCTTCTTCTTCTTCTTCTTCTTCTTCTTCACCTTCTTCTTCTTCTTCTTCTTCTTCTTCTTCTTCTTCTTCTTCTTCTTCTTCTTCTTCTTCTTCTTCTTCTTCTTCTTCACCTTCTTCTTCTTCACCTTCTTCTTCTTCTTCTTCTTCTTCTTCTTCTTCTTCATCTTCTTCTTCTTCTTCACCTTCTTCTTCTTCTTCTTCTTCTTCTTCTTCTTCACCTTCTTCTTCTTCACCTTCTTATTCTTCACCTTCTTCTTATTCACCTTCTTTCTTCATCTTCTTCTTCTTCTTCATCTTCTTCTTCTTCTTCTTCTTCTTCTTCTTCTTCTTCTTCTTCTTCTTCTTCTTCTTCTTCTTCACCTTCTTCTTCTTCTTCTTCTTCTTCTTCACCTTCTTCTTCACCTTCTTCTTCACCTTCTTCTTCACCTTCTTCTTCACCTTCTTCTTCATCTTCTTCTTCTTCTTCACCTTCTTCTTCTTCACCTTCTTCTTCTTCACCTTCTTCTTCATCTTCTTCTTCTTCTTCTTCTTCTTCATCTTCTTCTTCTTCTTCTTCTTCTTCATCTTCTTCTTCTTCTTCTTCTTCTTCATCTTCTTCTTCTTCTTCACCTTCTTCTTCTTCTTCTTCTTCACCTTCTTCTTCTTCACCTTCTTCTTCTTCACCTTCTTCTTCTTCTTCTTCTTCTTCTTCTTCTTCTACTTCTTCTTCTCTTCTTCTCATTCTTCTTCTTCTTCTTCTTCTTCTTCTTCTTCTTCTTCTTCTTCTTCTTCTTCTTCTTCTTCTTCTTCACCTTCTTCTTCTTCTTCACCTTCTTCTTCTTCTTCTTCTTCTTCTTCACCTTCTTCTTCTTCACCTTCTTCTTCTTCTTCTTCTTCTTCTTCTTCTTCTTCATCTTCTTCTTCTTCTTCACCTTCTTCTTCTTCTTCTTCTTCTTCTTCTTCTTCTTCTTCACCTTCTTCTTCACCTTCTTCTTCACCTTCTTCTTCACCTTCTTCTTCTTCACCTTCTTCCTCTTCACCTTCTTCTTCTTTTTCCCCTTCTTCTTCTTTTTCCCCTTCTTCTTCTTTTTCCCCTTCTTCTTCTTCTTCTTCTTCTTCTTCTTCTTCTTCTTCTTCTTCTTCTTCTTCACCTTCTTCTTCTTCTTCTTCTTCCTCTCCTTTCTTTCTTTCTTCTTCTTCTCCTTTCTTTCTTCTTCTTTCTTTCTTCTTCTTCACCTTCTTCTTTCTACTTCTTTCTTCACCTTCTTTCTTTCACCTTTCTTCTTCTAATCTTCTTTCTTCACCTTCTTCTTCACCTTCTTCTTCTTCTTCTTCTTCTTCTTCATCTTCTTCTTCTTCTTCACCTTCTTCTTCTTCACCTTCTTCTTCTTCACCTTCTTCTTCTTCACCTTCTTCTTCTTCTTCTTCTTCTTCTTCTTCTTCTTCTTTCTCTTCTCTTCTTCTTTTCTTTCTTCTTCATCTTCTTCTTCTTCTTCTTCTTTTCTTCTTCTTTCTTCTTCTTCTTTCTTCTTTCTTCTTCTTCTTTCTTTCACCTTCTTCTCTTCTTCCTTCTTCTTCACCTTCTTTCTTCTTCACCTTCTTTCTTCACCTTCTTCTTCACCTTCTTCTTCATCTTCTTCTTTCTTCTTCTTCACCTTCTTTCTTCATCTTCTTCTCTTCTTTCTTCACCTTCTTTCTTCTTCACCTTCTTCTTCTTCTTCACCTTCTTCTTCACCTTCTTCTTCTTCACCTTCTTCTTCTTCACCTTCTTCTTCATCTTCTTCTTCTTCTTCACCTTCTTCTTCTTCTTCTTCTTCTTCTTCTTCTTCATCTTCTTCTTCTTCTTCACCTTCTTCTTCTTCTTCATCTTCTTCTTCTTCTTCTTCTTCTTCTTCTTCTTCTTCTTCTTCTTCTTCTTCTTCTTCATCTTCTTCTTCTTCTTCACCTTCTTCTTCTTCTTCTTCTTCTTCTTCTTCACCTTCTTCTTCTTCACCTTCTTCTTCTTCACCTTCTTCTTCTTCTTCTTCTTCATCTTCTTCTTCATCTTCTTCTTCTTCTTCACCTTCTTCTTCTTCTTCTTTCTTCTTTCTTCTTTCTTCTTCCTTCTTCCTTCTTCCTTCTTCCTTCTTCCTTCTTCTTCTTTCTTCTTCCTTCTTCTTCTTCATCTTCTTTCTTCTTCTTTCACCTTCTTCTTTCTTTCTTCTTCTTTCTTCAATCTTCTTCTTTCTTCACCTTCTTCTTCTTCACCTTCTTCTTCTTCACCTTCTTTCTTTCTCTTCTTCTCTCACCTTCTTCTTCTTCATCTTCTTCTCTTCACCTTCTTCTTTCTTCTTCTTCTTCTTCTTTCTTTCTTCATCTTCTTCTTCTCTTCTTCTTCTTCACCTTCTTCTTCTTCTTCTTCTTCTTCTTCTCCTTCTTCTTCTCCTTCTTCTTCACCTTCTTCTTCTTCTTCTTCTTCTTCTTCTCCTTCTTCTTCTTCACCTTCTTCTTCTTCACCTTCTTCTTCATCTTCTTCTTCACCTTCTTCTTTCTTCTTTCTTTCTTCATCTTCTTTCTTCTTCTTCACCTTCTTCTTCTTTCTTCTTCTTTCTTCACCTTCTTTCTCTTCTTCACCTTCTTTCTTTCTTCACCTTCTTCTTCTTCTTCTTCTTCTTCTTCATCTTCTTCTTCTTCTTCTTCACCTTCTTTCTTTCTTTCTTCTTTCTTCTTCACCTTCTTCTTCTTCACCTTCTTTCTTCTTCACCTTCTTCTTTCTTTCTTCTTTCTTCTTCATCTTCTTCTTCTTCATCTTTCTTTCTTTCTTCTTCACCTTCTTCTTCTTCTTCTTCTTTCACCTTCTTCTTCTTCTTCTTTCTTCTCTTCATCATCTTCTTCTTTCTTTCTTCTTCTTCTTCTTCTTCTTCTTCACTCTTCTTCTTCTTTCTTCACCTTCTTTCTTTCTTCTTCTTCACCTTCTTCATCTTCTTTCTTCTTCTTCTTTCATCTTCTTCTTCTTCACCTTCTTCTTCTTCTTCTTCTTCTTCTTCTTCATCTTCTTCTTTCTTCTTTCACCTTCTTCTTCTTCTTTCTTCTTCTTCACCTTCTTTCTTTCTTCTTTCTTCTTTCTTCATCATCTTCTTTCACCTTCTTCTTCACCTTTCTTCTTTCTTCTTTCACCTTTCTTTCTTCTTTCTTCATCTTCTTCACCTTCTTTCTTCACCTTCTTCTTTTCTAATCTTTCTTTTTCACCTTCTTCTTTTTCACCTTCTTCATCTTCTTTCTTCTTCTTCTTTCTTCATCTTCTTCCCCTTCTTCTTCACCTTCTTCCCCTTCTTTTTCACCTTCTTCTTTTTCTTGTTCACCTTCTTGTTCACCTTCTTCTTTCTTTCTTTCTTCTTCATCTTCTTTCTTCACCTTCTTCTTCTTCTTTCTTCTTCTTCTTCTTCTTCTTCTTTCTTCATCTTCTTTCTTCTTCTTCACCTTTCTTCTTCTTCTTTCTTCTTCTTCTTTCTTTCACCTTCTTCTTTCTTCTTTCTTCTTTCTTCTTTCTTCATCTTTCTTTCTTTCTTGCTTCTTCTTCTTCTTCTTCACCTTCTTCTTTCACCTTCTTCTTCTTCACCTTCTTTCTTCTTCTTCTTCTTCATCTTCTTCACCTTCTTTCTTCTTCTTTCTTCTTCTTTCTTCTTCTTCATCTTCTCTTCATCTTCTTTCTCTTCTTTCTTCTTCTTCTTCTTCTTCTTCTTCATCTTCTTCTTCTGCTTCTTCTTCTTCTTCTTCACCTTCTTCTTCACCTTCTTCTTCACCTTCTTCTTCTTCTTCTTCATCTTCTTCTTCACCTTCTTCTACTTCTTCTTCTTCTTTCTTTCTTCTTCATCTTCTTCACCTTCTTCTTTCTTTCTTCTTCTTCTTTTCTTCTTCTTCACCTTCTTTCTTTCTTCTCTCTTCTTCTTTCTTTCTTTCTTCTTTCTTCATCTTCTTCTTCTTTCTTCTTTTCTCACCTTCTTCTTCTTATTCTTCTTCTTCACCTTCTTCTTCTTCTTCTTCTTCTTCTTCATCTTCTTCTTCTGCTTCTTCTTCTTCTTCTTCACCTTCTTCTTCACCTTCTTCTTCACCTTCTTCTTCTTCTTCTTCATCTTCTTCACCTTCTTCTTCACCTTCTTCTTCTTCTTCTTCTTCACCTTCTTCTTCTTCTTCTTCTTCACCTTCTTCTTCTTCTTCTTCATCTTCTTCTTCTTCTTCTTCTTCTTCACCTTCTTCTTCACCTTCTTCTTCACCTTCTTCTTCACCTTCTTCTTCACCTTCTTCTTCACCTTCTTCTTCATCTTCTTCTTCTTCTTCACCTTCTTCTTCTTCACCTTCTTCTTCTTCACCTTCTTCTTCTTCACCTTCTTCTTCATCTTCACCTTCTTCTTCTTCTTCTTCTTCTTCTTCATCTTCTTCTTCTTCTTCACCTTCTTCTTCTTCTTCTTCTTCTTCTTCTTCTTCTTCTTCTTCACCTTCTTCTTCACCTTCTTCTTCACCTTCTTCTTCTTCACCTTCTTCTTCACCTTCTTTCTTCAATCTTCTTCTTTCACCTTCTTCTTCTTCATCTTCTTCTTCTTCTTCACCTTCTTCTTCATCTTCTTCTTTCTTCTTCTTCACCTTCTTCTTCTTCACCTTCTTCTTCACCTTCTTCTTCACCTTCTTCTTCATCTTCTTCTTCTTCTTCACCTTCTTCTTCTTCATCTTCTTCTTCTTCTTCACCTTCTTCTTCTTCACCTTCTTCTTCACCTTCTTCTTCACCTTCTTCTTCACCTTCTTCTTCACCTTCTTCTTCACCTTCTTCTTCTTCACCTTCTTCTTCTTCTTCTTCTTCTTCTTCACCTTCTTCTTCTTCTTCAACTTCTTCTTCTTCTTCTTCTTTTCTTCTTCTTCTTCTTCTTCTTCACCTTCTTCTTCTTTCTTCTTTCTTTCTTTCTTCTTCTTCTCTTCTTCATCTTCTTCTTCTTCTTTCTTCACCTTCTTCTTCTTCTTCTTTCTTCTTCTTCTTCTTTCTTCACCTTCTTCTTTCTTCACTCTTCTTCTTTCTTCTTCTTCACCTTCTTTCTTCTTCTTTCTTCTTTCTTCACCTTCTTTTCTTTCTTTCTTCTTCTTCTTCTTCTTCTTTCTTCTTTCTTCACCTTCTTCTTCTTTCTTCACCTTCTTCTTCTTCTTCTTTCTTCTTCTTTCTTCTTTCTTCTTCTTTCATCTTCTTTCTTCTTCTTTCACCTTCTTCTTTCTTCTTCTTTCTTCTTCTTTCTTCTTCTTCACCTTCTTTCTTCTTCTTCACCTTCTTCTTCTTCTTCACCTTCTTTCTTCTTCACCTTCTTTCTTCATCTTCTTCTTTCTTTCTTCTTCTTCACCTTCTTTCTTCTTTCTTCTTTCTTCTTCTTCTTCATCTTCTTTCTTCTTCTTCACCTTCTTTCTTCTTCTTTCTTCTTCTTCACCTTCTTTCTTCACCTTCTTCTTCACCTTCTTCTTCATCTTCTTTCTTCTTTCTTCACCTTCTTCTTCTTCTCTTCTTCACCTTCTTTCTTCTTCACCTTCTTTCTTTCATCTTCTTCTTTCACCTTCTTCTCTTCTTCTTCTTTCTTCATCTTCATCTTCTTCTTTTCTTCTTTCTTTCTCTTCTTTCTTCTTTCTTCTTCTTCACCTTCTTCTTCTTCTTTCACCTTCTTCTTTCTTCACCTTCTTCTTCTTTCTTTCTTCTTCTTCTTCATCTTCTTTCTTCTTCTTCACCTTCTTCTTCTTCTTCTTCTTCTTCACCTTTCTTCTTTTCTTCACCTTCTTCTTCTTCACCTTCTTCTTTCTTCTTCTTCTTCTTCATCTTCTTCATCTTCTTTCTTCTTCTTTCTTCACCTTCTTCTTCTCTTTCTTCTTTCTTCACCTTCTTCTTCTTCTTTCTTCTTCTTCATCATCTTCTTCTTCTTCTTCCTCTTCTTCTTCATCCTCTTCACCTTCTTTCTTTCTTTCTTCACCTTCTTTTCTTTCTTCTTTCTTCACCTTTCTTCATCTTCTTTCTTTCTTCTTTCTTCATCTTCTTCTTCACCTTCTTCTTCTTCTTCTTCTTCTTCATCTTCTTCTTCTTCTTCACCTTCTTCTTCTTCTTCTTCTTCACCTTCTTCTTCTTCTTCTTCTTCATCATCTTCTTCTTCTTCTTCTTCTTCATCTTCTTCACCTTCTTCTTCACCTTCTTCTTCTTCTTCACCTTCTTCTTCTTCTTCACCTTCTTCATCTTCTTCTTCTTCTTCTTCATCTTCTTCACCTTCTTCTTCACCTTCTTCTTCTTCTTCACCTTCTTCTTCTTCTTCACCTTCTTCACCTTCTTCTTCTGCTTCTTTCTTCTTCATCTTCTTTCTTCACCTTCTTCTTCTTCTTTTCTTCTTTCTTTCTTCTTTCTTCTTCTTCTTCATCTTCTTCTTCTTCTTCACCTTCTTCTTCTTCTTCTTCTTCTTCTTCTTCTTCACCTTCTTCTTCTTCTTCTTCTTCTTCTTCATCTTCTTCTTCTGCTTCTTCTTCTTCTTCTTCACCTTCTTCTTCACCTTCTTCTTCACCTTCTTCTTCTTCTTCTTCATCTTCTTCTTTCACCTTCTTTCTTCTTCTTCTTTCTCTTCTTCTTTCTTCTTCATCTTCTTTCTTTCATCTTCTTCTTTCTTCTTTCTTCATCTTCTTTCTTCATCTTCTTTCATCTTCTTCTTCACCTTCTTTCTTCATCTTCTTTCTTCACCTTCTTCTTCACCTTCTTCTTTCTTCATCTTCTTTCTTCTTCTTTCTTCACCTTCTTTCTTCTTTCTTCATCTTCTTCTTTCTTTCTTCTTCTTCTTCACCTTCTTCTTCTTCTTCTTCTTCTTCATCTTCTTCTTCTTCATCTTCTTCATCTTCTTCTTCTTCTTCTTCTTCTTCTTCTTCACCTTCTTCACCTTCTTCTTCTTCATCTTCTTCTTCTTCTTCTTCTTCTTCATCTTCTTCTTCTTCTTCATCTTCTTCTTCTTCTTCTTCATCTTCTTCTTCATCTTCTTCTTCTTCTTCTTCATCTTCTTCTTCATCTTCTTCTTCTTCTTCTTCATCTTCTTCTTCATCTTCTTCTTATCTTCTTCACCTTCTTCTTCTTCATCTTCTTCTTCTTCTTCTTCTTTCTTCTTCTTCTTCCTCTTCTTCTTTCTTTCTTCTTCTTCTTCCTCTTCTTCTTTCTTCTTCATCTTCTTTCTTCTCTCTTCTTTCTTCACCTTCTTCTTCTTCTTCTTTCTTCTTCTTCTTCTCTTCTTCTTCTTCTTCTTCATCTTCTTCATCTTCTTTCTTCTTTCTTCTTCTTCTTCATCTTTCTTCTTCTTCTTTCTTCTTCTTCTTTCACCTTCTTCTTCACCTTCTTCTTTCTTCATCTTCTTTCTTCTTCTTCATCTTCTTCTTCTTTCTTCATCTTTCTTCTTATCTTCTCTTTCTTTCTTCTTCTTCTTCTTTCTTCTTCTTCACCTTCTTCACCTTCTTCTTTCTTCTTTCATCTTCTTCTTTCTTCTTCTTCTTTCTTCTTCTTTCTTCTTCTTCTTCATCTTCTTCTTCATCTTCTTCTTCTTCTTCATCTTCTTCTTCATCTTCTTCTTCTTCTTCTTCTATCTTCTTCTTCATCTTCTTCATCTTCTTCACCTTCTTCTTCTTCATCTTCTTCTTCTTCTTCTTCTTCTTCTTCTTCATCTTCTTCTTCTTCTTCTTCTTCTTCTGCTTCTTCTGCTTCTTCTTCTTCTTCTTCTTCTTCTTCTTCTTCTTCTTCTTCTTCTTCTTCTTCTTCTTCTTCTTCTTCTTCTTCACCTTCTTCTTCACCTTCTTCTTCTTCTTCCTCACAGGGAGGCCCAGTCCGCCCGCGTGCCCGCTGCGGAAGCACAAGACGAACCGGAAGCCGCGCACGCCGTTCACCACGGCGCAGCTGCTCGCGCTGGAGCGGAGGTTCCGTCAGAAGCAGTACCTGTCCATCGCGGAGCGCGCGGACTTCTCCGCGTCGCTGAGCCTCACGGAGACTCAGGTCAAGATCTGGTTCCAGAACCGACGCGCCAAAGCGAAGCGTCTGCAGGAGGCGGAGCTGGAGAAGCTGAAGCTGAAGCCCGCGTTCCCGCCGGGCTTCGTGTCTTTTCCTTCGCACGCGCACGGCGCGTACACCGGCGCGTTCCAGCGGCAGAACGTCCCGGTGTCGCCGCTGCTGTACGCGGCGCACGTGGGATACGCCATGTACCATCTGGTCTGACGCGCGTGGGACGCGCACGGGACGCGTAGACGACTTTGGAGAGTTTGGGACAAGACACACCGGGACCGGAGCGTGTGTCCCGGGACCGAGGCGCGTCACTGAGGCGGTGTGTCCCGGGACCGAGGCGCGTCACTGAGGCGGTGTGTCCCGGGACCGAGGCGCGTCACTGAGGCGGTGTGTCCCGGGACCGAGGCGCGTCACTGAGGCGCGTCTGCGGGCGGTGTGTCCCGGGACCGAGGCGCGTCTGAGGGCGGTGTGTCCCGGGACCGAGGCGCGTCACTGAGGCGCGTCTGAGGGCGGTGTGTCCCGGGACTGAGGCGCGTCTGAGGGCGGTGTGTCCCGGGACTGAGGCGCGTCTGAGGGCGGTGTGTCCCGGGACTGTTACAAACAGCACTGACTCGTGTAAATCTGTAAATGTGGATTAAATACTTTATATATTTGTGACGTCACTTAATAAACACTTTATTCATTTTTCATGAGTTCACTGTTTGACCTTTGAACCAGGACCAGACCAGGACCAGACCAGGACCAGACCAGGACCAGGACCAGGACCAGACCAGGACCAGGACCAGGACCAGAGTCAGGACCAGACCAGGACCAGGACCAGAGTCAGGACCAGACCAGGACCAGACCAGGACCAGACCAGGACCAGGACCAGACCAGGAACAGGACCAGGACCAGACCAGGACCAGACCAGGACCAGGACCAGACCAGGAACAGGACCAGGACCAGACCAGGACCAGACCAGGACCAGGACCAGACCAGACCAGACCAGGACCAGACCAGGACCAGGACCAGACCAGGAACAGGACCAGACCAGGACCAGGACCAGGACCAGAGTCAGGACCAGACCAGACCAGGACCAGACCAGGACCAGACCAGGACCAGGACCAGACCAGGACCAGACCAGGACCAGACCAGGACCAGACCAGGAACAGACCAGGACCAGAGTCAGGACCAGACCAGGACCAGACCAGACCAGGACCAGGACCAGGACCAGAGTCAGGACCAGACCAGACCAGACCAGACCAGACCAGACCAGGACCAGGACCAGGTTCTTGGATGATCTTGTAGGAGCCGGTTGGGCATCTGCATCTTTTATTTGACGTAAAAACACAGAAGGTCATTTAGATTTTGCTCGACTCTGTTCATCCTCCTGTTCAGCCGGGCCCACAGGAGGGCCCACAGGAGGGCCCACAGGAGGGCCCACAGGAGGGCCCACAGGAGGAGGGCCCACATGAGGAGGGCCCACAGGAGGGCCCACAGGAGGGCCCACAGGAGGAGGGCCCACATGAGGAGGGCCCACAGGAGGAGGGCCCACAGGAGGAGGGCCCACAGGAGGAGGGCCCACAGGAGGAGGGCCCACAGGAGGGCCCACAGGAGGGCCCACAGGAGGAGGGCCCACATGAGGAGGGCCCACATGAGGGCCCACAGGAGGGCCCACAGGAGGGCCCACAGGAGGGCCCACAGGAGGAGGGCCCACAGGAGGAGGGCCCACATGAGGGCCCACAGGAGGGCCCACAGGAGGAGGGCCCACAGGAGGGCCCACAGGAGGGCCCACAGGAGGGCCCACAGGAGGGCCCACAGGAGGGCCCACAGGAGGACCCCCCACAGGAGGGCCCACAGGAGGGCCCACAGGAGGGCCCACATCAGGCTCACATCAGGCCCACAGGAGGGGAGCTCACAGGAGGGCCCACAGGAGGGCCCACAGGAGGAGGGCCCACAGGAGGAGGGCCCACAGGAGGAGGGCCCACAGGAGGAGGGCCCACAGGAGGGCCCACAGGAGGGCCCACAGGAGGAGGGCCCACAGGAGGAGGGCCCACAGGAGGGCCCACTGGAGGGCCCACAGGAGGGCCCACAGGAGGGCCCACAGCAGGGCCCACAGCAGGGCCCACAGGAGGGCCCACAGGAGGGCCCACAGGAGGCCCACAGGAGGAGGGCCCACATCAGGGCCCACAGTGAGGGCCTCACAGAAGGGCCCACAGGAGGGCCCACAGGAGGGCCCACAGGAGGAGGGCCCACAGGAGGGCCCACAGCAGGGCCCACAGGAGGGCCCACAGGAGGTTCCTCAGGAGGAGGTCCCACAGGTGGGCCCAGAGGAGGGCCCACAGGAGGAGGGCCCACAGGAGGGCCCACAGGAGGGCCCACAGGAGGGCCCACAGGAGGAGGGCCCACATGAGGGCCCATAGGAGGGCCCACAGGAGGAGGGCCCACAGGAGGGCCCACAGGAGGGCCCACAGGAGGGCCCACAGCAGGGCCCACAGCAGGGCCCACAGGAGGGGCCACAGGAGGGCCCACAGGAGGGCCCACAGGAGGAGGGCCCACATCAGGGCCCACAGGAGGGCTCACAGGAGGGCCCACAGGAGGGCCCACAGGAGGGCCCACAGGAGGAGGGCCCACAGGAGGGCCCACAGCAGGGCCCACAGGAGGGCCCACAGGAGGGTCCACAGGAGGAGGGCCCACAGGAGGGCCCACAGGAGGGCCCACAGGAGGAGGGCCCACAGGAGGGCCCACAGCAGGGCCCACAGCAGGGCCCACAGGAGGGCCCACAGGAGGGCCCACAGGAGGGCCCACAGGAGGGCCCACAGGAGGAGGGCCCACAGGAGGGCCCACAGGAGGGCCCACAGGAGGGCCCACAGGAGGGCCCACAGGAGGAGGGCCCACAGGAGGGCCCACAGGAGGGCCCACAGGAGGAGGGCCCACAGGAGGGCCCACAGCAGGGCCCACAGCAGGGCCCACAGGAGGGCCCACAGCAGGGCCCACAGCAGGGCCCACAGGAGGGCCCACAGGAGGAGGGCCCACAGGAGGGCCCACAGGAGGGCCCACAGGAGGGCCCACAGGAGGAGGGCCCACAGGAGGGCCCACAGGAGGAGGGCCCACAGGAGGGCCCACAGGAGGGCCCACAGGAGGGCCCACAGGAGGGCCCACAGGAGGGCCCACAGGAGGGCCCACAGGAGGGCCCACTGTAAACTCTACCACATTTGTTCTTTCAAACATAATTACGTTTATGACGAAAAGTTGGCCTCAGTTGAATTTTGTTGTTGGCATATTGTAAAAACACAGTTATACGTTTGTTGGGCTGAAAAAGCTGTACTGCGCATGTGCACGCATGCGCAAATGAGCCATTTTGGCCACGTCTGAGGGATTTTTGAAAATGTCTTCGGCGCCCGCCATTACTAACGCACGAGGTACTCCACTTCTGGACTCGTAAAGGTAAGTATTTTGCTATTTATATGTAATTTATAGTGATGGGTAGATGAGGCCTCATGAGGCGTTTCGGCACATTCTCCGAACTGTATTGATACTGTGCCGATACAGTGTCGCTGTGTTGCTCTATACTGACACCTGCTGGAAGGTATACATCGTTGCAGGCAACTTAGTTGAGACTCGCAAGACACTCACTCTGAAGACACACACTCTGAAGACACACACTCTGAAGACACACACTCTGAAGACACACACTCTGAAGACACACACTCTGAAGACACACACTCTGAATCAATGGCCTGGTCACACTTGTATACAGACTATTATTTAAGTTATTGTATTTCCTGTGGTATTAATTTATATATTATGTGAAAATTAAAGTTAAAGTGTTGAATGTTTCATGTAATTTACCAATTTAAATGTCATTGACTCGGAGTAATTTTCATTAAACGTTTTTATTCAAAAAAATAAGTTGTTCCAAAGTTTTTGGTTTCATTCTATTGCGTTTTTTTGATAATATTTCCCCAGCTTTTGAAAATACTCTTTCACAGGCACCGATGAAGCTGGGGTACATAAAAACTGTAAAGAAAGGTGAAAAAGGTTGGGATATGTTCCTCGTTGGTTCACCCAATATTTTAAGGGATCCTCTGATCTTAACTACGAACTACGAAATCCAAGTGTTTTAAATCTGGGGTCTAGAAGTGTTGATAGGGTCAACACACTTAATGTCTCCAGATTGGAAGCAGTGTCTGTGACACGATCTGAAGATGTTCATGGAGATGTGTGGCTGCTTGTGTGTGTAAATGTAAAGAGTTGCGCCAAGTGCACAGTATAGCGTTTTCATCATCGGGATGACCTTTGATCCTGAAACTCTCCTCTCCTCAGACAACTCCACTGTGGCCTGATGGAAAGGGGCCAGCACAAGAAGTGCTTCCCTTAAGATGTTAAACTCATCAGCCGTAAGTGGAGTTAAGTCTGTTTGAAGAGAGGCCAGAGATACCCACACTGGTTCTTTCTCATCATGTAACCGTGACAGCATCTGATATGTGCTGTTCCAACGTGTTGGTACCTCGTTGATAAGTTTCAGGGCGGGCCGTCCCATCTGTTGCTGCACTTGAGCAAGCTTTTCTTTGGCTGTGGTGCTGGATCTGAAGAAGGAAACGATTTGTCTGGATTTGTGTCTGATGGATGAAAGTTCAGGGATTTCATCGCATGATTTTTTGACTATTAAGTTTAGTTTGTGTGCAATGCAAACTGAATGCCGAATTTGGAGAGTTCTTGTTGCTGCAATCATATTTGGTGCTGCGTCGGTCACAAGACACCTTACCTTATTTGTTATGGCCCAGTCATCCATTATGCCCCTTTTGAATTTGGCCAAATTGTCAGCAGTGTGACTTTGTGGAAAGTGTTTCACTCCCAACACAGATGTACACAACTGCATATTATCATTAATGTAGTGACAGGTAAGAGCCAAGTAACCTCCATGTTCAAAGAGGTCCACATGTCAGCTGTTATACTCACTGCCACAGCTTGCTGTACTTCCATTTTCACTCGTTCGAGTTCCTCCGCATGCTTTTTGGCCAGCATTTCTTTGACAGTCTGAAAATGAAAGAAAATCAGATCAATATACACGGCTTAACACATTTATTAGACCACCTGTCATTAAAGCAAGAAAACATTCAGCATTATGAAGTTCTCTGCATTTTGCCATTTTGAAATTTGCAGTTTTTTAACCAAATGTAATAAATAAATACATTTGTTAAGCACTGTACTTCAATTAAATATTGCATGATGAGTAACATCAGCTACATTT
>CM033633.1:71393-137773 GCA_019453435.1 Rhinogobius similis
AAACCAGTCTGACCTGCCCAAGCTGCCCCCCGATGTTCAAGGTAATGGTCCAGGTTCTGATTCATGAGAAAAGCCCCTGAACCTCTGAGCTCTGAACCGGGTCCAACGGCTCAGGTTCAGACTGGACTGTGGGCCGTGGGAGGGCATCTGGGTTCAGACTGGACTGTGGGGGTGGGAGGGCATCTGGGTTCAGACTGGACTGTGGGGGTGGGAGGGCATCTGGGTTCAGACTGGACTGTGGGGGTGGGAGGGCATCTGGGTTCAGACTGGACTGTGGGGGTGGGAGGGCATCTGGGTTCAGACTGGACTGTGGGGGTGGGAGGGCATCTGGGTTTGTTTTTTCCTGAAGCACCGAGTGGCCTTCACACGTGTGTCCAGCAGAGGGCGCTCAACCCAACAATCCAATTCAATCTGATTCAGAAAAACAAATAACTGTTTTTTCACCTAAAAGTCTGAGTTTGTGCTGGACGGGAGGGCATCTGGGTTAAATCAAACCTGGAACCTCCTTTGGCCTCAAAACTCTGTCATTTAAAACCAAAGAAATGTTTAGAATATTTAGATTTAAAGGGTTTATGTTGTTTGGACTAAACCAGGACTAAACCAGGACTGAACCAGGACTAAACCAGGACTAAACCAGGACTAAACCAGGACTAAACCAGGACTGAACCAGGACTAAACCAGGACTAAACCAGGACTAAACCAGGACTAAACCAGGACTGAACCAGGACTAAACCAGGACTAAACCAGGAATGAACCAGGACTAAACCAGGACTAAACCAGGACTAAACCAGGACTGAACCAGGACTAAACCAGGACTGAACCAGGACTAAACCTGGACTGAACCAGGACTAAACCAGGACTGAACCAGGACTGAACCAGGACTAAACCAGGACTAAACCAAAGTCTTGTCTCTCTTGCTTCTGTTAAATGTTTCTCACTTTCAGATTTGTAAAGTTTCTTGTTCAAAGGAAATTTGTTTTAAATTTAAAATGTTGAATTATTTTGTTTAAATTTGTTTTAATTAAATTATTTGCACTAGATTTGGCTTTGACTGAGATTTGCCTTAGCTCCTCCTCTTGTCTCCTTATCTCCTTCCCTTCCTCCCTCCCTCCCTCCTCCTTTCCTTTGCTCCCTCCCTCCTTTGCCCTCCCTCCCTCCTTGTCTCCCTCTCCTCCCCTCCTTGTCTCCCTCCTCTCCTCCTTGTCTCATCCTCTCCTTGTCTCCTCCCTCCCTCCTCCTTGTCTCCTACCTCCCTCCTTGTCTCCCTCTCTCTCCTCCCCTCCTTGTCTCCTCCCTCCCTCCTTGTCTCCTCCCTCCTTGTCTCCTCCCTCCCTCCCTCCTTGTCTCCTCTCTCCTCCCTCCTTGTCTCCTCTCTCCTCCCTCCTTGTCTCCTCCCTCCTTGTCTCCTCTCTCCTCCCTCCTTGTCTCCTCCCTCCTTGTCTCCTCCCTCCCTCCTTGTCTCCTCCCTCCCTCCTTGTCTCCTCTCTCCTCCCTCCTTGTCTCCTCCCTCCCTCCTTGTCTCCTCCCTCCTTCCTTGTCTCCTCCCTCCCTCCCTCCTTGTCTCCTCTCTCCTCCCTCCTTGTCTCCTCCCTCCTTGTCTCCTCCCTCCTTGTCTCCTCCCTCCTTGTCTCCTCCCTCCCTCCCTCCCTCCCTGTCTCCTCTCTCCTCCCTCCCTCCTTGTCTCCTCTCTCCTCCCTCCTTGTCTCCTCCCTCCCTGTCTCCTCTCTCCTCCCTCCCTCCTTGTCTCCTCCCTCCTTTTCTCCTCTCTCCTCCCTCCCTCCCTCTCTCCCTCCTCTCTCCTCCCTCCTTGTCTCCTCCCTCCTTGTCTCCTCTCTCCTCCCTCCTTGTCTCCTCTCTCCTCCCTCCTTGTCTCCTCTCTCTTCCCTCCTTGTCTCCTCCCTCCCTCCTTGTCTCCTCTCTCTTCCCTCCTTGTCTCCTCCCTCCCTCCTTGTCTCCTCTCTCCTCCCTCCTTGTCTCCTCCCTCCTTGTCTCCTCCCTCCTTGTCTCCTCTCTCCTCCCTCCTTGTCTCCTCCCTCCTTGTCTCCTCCCTCCTTGTCTCCTCCCTCCTCCCTCCTTGTCTCCTCCCTCCTTGTCTCCTCCCTCCTCCCTCCTTGTCTCCTCCCTCCTTCTCTCCTCCCTCCCTCCCTCCTTGTCTCCTCTCTCCTCCCTCCTTGTCTCCTCCCTCCTTGTCTCCTCCCTCCTTGTCTCCTCCCTCCTTGTCTCCTCCCTCCCTCCTTGTCTCCTCCCTCCCTGTCTCCTCTCTCCTCCCTCCCTCCTTGTCTCCTCTCTCCTTGTCTCCTCCCTTCCTCCCTCCCTGTCTCCTCTCTCCTCCCTCCCTCCTTGTCTCCTCCCTCCCTGTCTCCTCTCTCCTCCCTCCCTCCTTGTCTCCTCCCTCCCTCCTCTCTCCTCCCTCCTTGTCTCCTCCCTCCTTGTCTCCTCCCTCCTTGTCTCCTCCCTCCTTGTCTCCTCCCTCCTTGTCTCCTCCCTCCCTCCTTGTCTCCTCCCTCCTTGTCTCCTCCCTCCCTCCTTGTCTCCTCTCTCCTCCCTCCTTGTCTCCTCCCTCCTTGTCTCCTCCCTCCCTCCTCCTTGTCTCCTACCTCCCTCCTTGTCTCCTCTCTCCTCCCTCCTTGTCTCCTCCCTCCCTCCTTGTCTCCTCCCTCCTTGTCTCCTCTCTCCTCCCTCCTTGTCTCCTCCCTCTCCTCCCTCCTTGTCTCCTCCCTCCTTGTCTCCTCTCTCCTCCCTCCTTGTCTCCTCTCTCCTCCCTCCTTGTCTCCTCTCTCCTCCCTCCTTGTCTCCTCCCTCCTTGTCTCCTCCCTCCCTCCTTGTCTCCTCTCTCCTCCCTCCTTGTCTCCTCCCTCCTTGTCTCCTCCCTCCTTGTCTCCTCCCTCCTTGTCTCCTCCCTCCTTGTCTCCTCCCTCCTTGTCTCCTCCCTCCTTGTCTCCTCCCTCCCTCCTCCCTCCTTGTCTCCTCCCTCCTTGTCTCCTCCCTCCCTCCCTCCCTCCTTGTCTCCTCTCCCTCCCTCCCTCCTTGTCTCCTCCCTCCTTGTCTCCTCTCCTCCCTCCTTGTCTCCTCCCTCCTTGTCTCCTCCCTCCTCCCTCCCTCCTTGTCTCCTCCCTCCTTGTCTCCCTCCCTCCCTCCTTGTCCCCTCTCTCCTCCCTCCTTGTCTCCTCCCTCCCTCCTCCTTGTCTCCTCCCTCCTTGTCTCCTCCTCCTCTCCTCTCCTCCTTGTCTCCTCCCTCCTTGTCTCCTCCCTCCTTGTCTCCTCCCTCCTCCCTCCTTGTCTCCTCCCTCCTTGTCTCCTCTCTCCTCCCTCCTTGTCTCCTCCCTCCCTCCCTCCCTGTCTCCTCCCTCCTTGTCTCCTCCCTCCCTCCTTGTCTCCTCCCTCCCTCCTTGTCTCCTCCCTCCTTGTCTCCTCTCTCCTTGTCTCCTCCCTCCTTGTCTCCTCCCTCCCTCCTTGTCTCCTCCCTCCCTCCCTCCTCTCCTCCCTCCCTCCCTCCTTGTCTCCTCTCTCCCTCCCTCCTTGTCTCCTCCCTCCTTGTCTCCTCCTCTCTCCTCCCTCCCTCCTTGTCTCCTCCCTCCTTGTCTCCCTCCTCCTCCCTCCCTCCTCCCTCCTTGTCTCCTCCCTCCTTGTCTCCTCCCTCCCTCCTTGTCTCCTCCCTCCTTGTCTCCTCCCTCCCTCCTTGTCTCCTCCCTCCTTGTCTCCTCTCTCCTCCCTCCTTGTCTCCTCCCTCCCTCCTTGTCTCCTCTCTCATCCCTCCTTGTGTCTTCCCTCCTTGTCTCCTCCCTCCCTCCTCCTTGTCTCCTACCTCCCTCCTTGTCTCCCTCTCTCCTCCCTCCTTGTCTCCTCCCTCCCTCCTTGTCTCCTCCCTCCTTGTCTCCTCCCTCCCTCCCTCCTTGTCTCCTCTCTCCTCCCTCCTTGTCTCCTCCTCCCTCCTTGTCTCCTCTCTCCTCCCTCCTTGTCTCCTCCCTCCCTCCCTCCTTGTCTCCTCTCTCTCCTCCCTCCTTGTCTCCCTCCCTCCTTGTCTCCTCCCTCCCTCCTTGTCTCCCTCTCTCTCCTCGTTGTCTCCTCTCTCTCCTCCCTCCTTGTCTCCTCCCTCCCTCCTTGTCTCCTCCCTCCTCCCTCCTTGTCTCCTCCCTCCCTCCTTGTCTCCTCTCTCCTCCCTCCCTCTCCTTGTCTCCTCCCTCCTTGTCTCCTCCTTGTCTCCTCTCTCTTCCCTCCCTCCTTGTCTCCTCCCTCCCTCCTTGTCTCCTCCCTCCTTGTCTCCCTCCCTCCTTGTCTCCTCCCTCCTTGTCTCCTCTCTCCTCCCTCCTTGTCTCCTCCCTCCTTGTCTCCTCCCTCCTTGTCTCCTCCCTCCCTCTCCTCCCTCCCTCCCTCCCTCCTTGTCTCCTCTCTCCTCCCTCCCTCCTTGTCTCCTCCCTCCTTGTCTCCTCCCTCCCTCCTTGTCTCCTCCCTCCTTGTCTCCTCCCTCCCTCCCTCCTTGTCTCCTCTCTCCTCCCTCCCTCCTTGTCTCCTCCCTCCCTCCTTGTCTCCTCTCTCCTCCCTCCTCTCTCCTCTTCCCTCTCCTCTCCCTCTCTCCTCCCTCCTTGTCTCCTCCTCCCTCCCTCCTTGTCTCCCTCCCTCCCTCCTTGTCTCCTCTCTCTTCCCTCCTTGTCTCCTCTCTCTTCCCTCCTTGTCTCCTCCCTCCCTCCTTGTCTCCTCCCTCTCTCCTCCCTCCTTGTCTCCTCCCTCCCTCCTTGTCTCCCTCCCTCCCTCCTTGTCTCCTCCCTCCTTGTCTCCTCTCTCCTCCCTCCTTGTCTCTCCTCCCTCCCTCCTTGTCTCCTCTCTCCTCCCTCCTTGTCTCCTCCCTCCTTGTCTCCTCCCTCCCTCCCTCCTTGTCTCCTCCCTCCTTGTCTCCTCTCTCCTCCCTCCTTGTCTCCTCCCTCCCTCCTTGTCTCCTCTCCTCCCTCCTTGTCTCCTCCCTCCCTCCCTCCTTGTCTCCTCTCTCCTCCCTCCTTGTCTCCTCCCTCCTTGTCTCCTCTCTCCTCCCTCCTTGTCTCCTCTCTCCTCCCTCCTTGTCTCCTCCCTCCTTGTCTCCTCCCTCCCTCCTTGTCTCCTCCCTCCCTCCTTGTCTCCTCTCTCCTCCCTCCTTGTCTCCTCCCTCCTTGTCTCCTCCCTCCTTGTCTCCTCCCTCCTTGTCTCCTCTCCCCTCCCTCCTTGTCTCCTCCCTCCTTGTCTCCTCCCTCCCTCCCTCCTTGTCTCCTCCCTCCCTCCTTGTCTCCTCCCTCCCTCCTTGTCTCCTCCCTCCCTCCCTCCTTGTCTCCTCCCTCCTTGTCTCCTCCCTCCCTCCCTCCCTGTCTCCTCTCTCCTCCCTCCCTCCTTGTCTCCTCCCTCCTTTTCTCCTCTCTCCTCCCTCCCTCTCCTCTCCCTCCCTCTCTCCTCCCTCCTTGTCTCCCTCCCTCCTTGTCTCCTCCCTCCCTCCTTGTCTCCTCTCTCCTCCCTCCTTGTCTCCTCCCTCCCTCCTTGTCTCCTCCCTCCCTCCTTGTCTCCTCTCTCCTCCCTCCTTGTCTCCTCCCTCCCTCCTTGTCTCCTCTCTCCTCCCTCCTTGTCTCCTCCCTCCTTGTCTCCTCCTTGTCTCCTCTCTCTTCCCTCCTTGTCTCCTCCCTCCTTGTCTCCTCCTTGTCTCCTCCCTCCTCCCTCCTCCCTCCCCCCTCCTTGTCTCCTCTCTCCTCCCTCCTTGTCTCCTCTCTCCTCCCTCCCTTGTCTCCTCTCTCCTCCCTCCTTGTCTCCTCTCTCCTCCCTCCTTGTCTCCTCTCCCTTCCCTCCTTGTCTCCTCCCTCCTTGTCTCCTCTCCTCTCTCCTCCCTCCTTGTCTCCTCTCTCTCTCCTCCCTCCTTGTCTCCCTCCCTCCTTGTCTCCTCCCTCCCTCCCTGTCTCCTCTCTCCTCCCTCCCTCCTTGTCTCCCTCCTCCCTCCTTGTCTCCTCCCTCCCTCCTTGTCTCCCTCCCTCCCTCCTCTCCTCCCTCCTTGTCTCCCTCCCTCCTCCTCCTTGTCTCCTCCCTCCTTGTCTCCTCCCTCCTTGTCTCCTCCTCCCTCCCTCCCTCCTTGTCTCCTCTCTCCCTCCTTGTCTCCTCCCTCCTTGTCTCCTCCCTCCTCCTTGTCTCCTCCCTCCTTGTCTCCTCCCTCCTTGTCTCCTCCCTCCTTGTCTCCTCCCTCCATCCCTCCCTCCCTCCTTGTCTCCTCCCTCCTCTCTCCTCCCTCCTTGTCTCCTCCCTCCTTGTCTCCTCTCTCCTCCCTCCTTGTCTCCTCCCTCCCTCCCTCCTTGTCTCCTCCCTCCTTGTCTCCTCCCTCCTTGTCTCCTCCCTCCCTCCCTCCTTGTCTCCTCTCTCCTCCCTCCTTGTCTCCTCCCTCCCTCCTTCCCTCCCTGTCTCCTCCCTCCTTGTCTCCTCTCTCTTCCCTCCTTGTCTCCTCCCTCCCTCCTTGTCTCCTCCCTCCCTCCTTGTCTCCTCTCTCTTCCCTCCTTGTCTCCTCCCTCCTTGTCTCCTCTCTCCTCCCTCCTTGTCTCCTCCCTCCCTCCCTCCTTGTCTCCTCTCTCCTCCCTCCTTGTCTCCTCCCTCCCTCCCTCCCTCCTTGTCCCCTCTCTCCTCCTCCTCTCCTCCTTGTCTCCTCCCTCCTTGTCTCCTCCCTCCCTCCTTGTCTCCTCCCTCCCTCCCTCCTTGTCTCCTCTCTCTTCCCTCCTTGTCTCCTCCCTCCCTCCTTGTCTCCTCCCTCCTTGTCTCCTCCCTCCTTGTCTCCTCCCTCCCTCCTTGTCTCCTCTCTCCTCCCTCCTTGTCTCCTCCCTCCTTGTCTCCTCCCTCCCTCCTTGTCTCCTCCCTCCTTGTCTCCTCCCTCCCTCCTCCCTCCTTGTCTCCCTCCCTCCTTGTCTCCTCCCTCCCTCCTTGTCTCCTCCCTCCCTCCCTCCCTCCCTCCTTGTCTCCTCCCTCCCTCCCTCCTTGTCTCCTCTCCCTCCCTCCTTGTCTCCTCTCTCTCCCTCCCTCCTTGTCTCCTCCCTCCTTGTCTCCTCCCTCCCTCCTTGTCTCCTCCCTCCCTCCTTGTCTCCTCTCTCTTCCCTCCTTGTCTCCTCTCTCCTCCCTCCTTGTCTCCTCCCTCCCTCCCTCCTTGTCTCCTCTCTCTTCCCTCCTTGTCTCCTCCCTCCCTCCTTGTCTCCTCTCTCTTCCCTCCTAATCTCCTCCCTCCCTCCTTGTCTCCTCTCTCCTCCCTCCTTGTCTCCTCCCTCCTTGTCTCCTCTCTCCTCCCTCCTTGTCTCCCTCTCTCCTCCCTCCTTGTCTCCTCTCTCCTCCCTCCCTCCCTCCTTGTCCCCTCTCTCCTCCCTCCTTGTCTCCTCTCTTCTCCCTCCCTCCTTGTCTCCTCCCTCCCTCCCTCCTTGTCTCCTCCCTCCCTCCTCCTTGTCTCCTCCCTCCCTCCTTGTCTCCTCTCTCTTCCCTCCTTGTCTCTCCTCCCTCCTTGTCTCCTCTCTCTCCTCCCTCTCCTTGTCTCCCTCTCCTCCCTCCCTCCTTGTCTCTCTCTCTCTCCCTCCTTGTCTCCTCCCTCCCTCCTTGTCTCCTCTCTCCTCCCTCCTTGTCTCCTCCCTCCCTCCTTGTCTCCTCTCTCCTCCCTCCTTGTCTCCTCCCTCCTCCCTCCTTGTCTCCTCTCTCCTCCCTCCTTGTCTCCTCCCTCCTTGTCTCCTCCCTCCTTGTCTCCTTCCTCCTTGTCTCCTCTCTCCTCCCTCCTTGTCTCCTCCCTCCCTCCCTCCTTGTCTCCTCCCTCCTTGTCTCCTCCCTCCCTCCCTCCTTGTCTCCTCTCTCCTCCCTCCTTGTCTCCTCCCTCCCTCCCTCCTTGTCTCCTCCCTCCCTCCTTGTCTCCTCTCTCTTCCCTCCTTGTCTCCTCCCTCCCTCCTTGTCTCCTCCCTCCCTCCTTGTCTCCTCCCTCCTTGTCTCCTCCCTCCCTCCTTGTCTCCTCCCTCCTTGTCTCCTCCCTCCCTCCCTCCTTGTCTCCTCCCTCCTTGTCTCCTCCCTCCTTGTCTCTCCTCTCTCTCCTCCCTCCCTCCTTGTCTCCTCTCTCCTCCCTCCTTGTCTCCTCCCTCCTTGTCTCCTCCCTCCCTCCTTGTCTCCTCTCTCTCTCCTCCCTCCCTCCTCTCTCCTCTCTCCTTGTCTCCTCCCTCCTTGTCTCCTCCCTCCTTGTCTCCTCTATCCTCCCTCCTTGTCTCCTCCCTCCCTCCTTGTCTCCTCTCTCTCTCCTCCCTCCTTGTCTCCTCCCTCCCTCCCTCCTTGTCTCCTCTCCCTCCTTGTCTCCCTCCCTCCTTGTCTCCTCCCTCCTCTCTGTCGTGCCTCCCTCCTCTCTCCTCTCTCCTTGTCTCCTCCCTCCTTGTCTCCTCTATCCTCCCTCCTTGTCTCCTCCCTCCTTGTCTCCTCCCTCCTTGTCTCCTCCCTCCTTGTCTCCTCCCTCCCTCTCCCTCCCTCCTTGTCTCCCTCCCTCCTTGTCTCCTCCCTCCTTGTCTCCTCCCTCCCTCCCTCCCTCCTTGTCTCCTCCCTCCTTGTCTCCTCCCTCCTTGTCTCCTCCCTCCTTGTCTCCTCCCTCCTTGTCTCCTCCCTCCTTGTCTCCTCTCTCCTCCCTCCTTGTCTCCTCCCTCCTTGTCTCCTCCCTCCTTCTCTCCTCCCTCCCTCCCTCCTTTTCTCCTCCCTCCTTGTCTCCCTCCCTCCCTCCTTGTCTCCTCCCTCCCTCCCTCCTTGTCTCCTCTCCCTCCTTGTCTCCTCCTCCCTCCTTGTCTCCTCCCTCCTCTCTCCTCCCTCCTTGTCTCCTCCCTCCCTCCCTCCCTCCCTCCTTGTCTCCTCCCTCCTTGTCTCCTCTCTCCTCCCTCCTTGTCTCCCCTCCCTCCTTGTCCTCCTCCCTCCTTGTCTCCTCCCTCCTTGTCTCCTCCCTCCTTGTCTCCTCCCTCCTTGTCTCCTCCCTCCCTCCCTCCTTGTCTCCTCCCTCCTTGTCTCCTCCCTCCCTCCTTGTCTCCTCCCTCCCTCCCTCCCTCCTTGTCTCCTCCCTCCCTCCTTGTCTCCTCCCTCCTTGTCTCCTCTCTCCTCCCTCCTTGTCTCCTCCCTCCTTCTCTCCTCCCTCCTCTCCTCCCTCCTTGTCTCCTCCCTCCTTGTCTCCTCTCTCTTCCCTCCTTGTCTCCTCCCCTACTCCCTCCTTGTCTCCTCCCTCCCTCCTTGTCTCCTCTCTCCCTCCTTGTCTCCTCTCTCTTCCCTCCTTGTCTCCTCTCTCTTCCCTCCTTGTCTCCTCCCTCCCTCCCTCCTGGTCTCCTCTCTCTTCCCTCCTTGTCTCCTCCCTCCCTCCTTGTCTCCTCTCTCTTCCCTCCTTGTCTCCTCCCTCCCTCCTTGTCTCCTCTCTCTTCCCTCCTTGTCTCCTCCCTCCCTCCTTGTCTCCTCTCTCCTCCCTCCTTGTCTCCTCTCTCCTCCCTCCTTGTCTCCTCCCTCCCTCCCTCCTGGTCTCCTCTCTCCTCCCTCCTTGTCTCCTCTCTTCTCCCTCCTTGTCTCCTCCCTCCCTCCCTCCTTGTCTCCTCCCTCCCTCCTTGTCTCCTCCCTCCCTCCTTGTCTCCTCTCTCATCCCTCCTTGTGTCTTCCCTCCTTGTCTCCTCTCTCTTCCCTCCTTGTCTCCTCCCTCCCTCCCTCCTTGTCCCCTCTCTCCTCCCTCCTTGTCTCCTCCCTCCCTCTCCTCCCTCCTTGTCTCCTCTCCCTCCCTCCTCCCTCCCTCTCTCCCTCCCTCCCTCCCTCTCCTCCCTCCTCTCCCTCCTTGTCTCCTCCCTCCTTGTCTCCTCCCTTCCTCCCTCCCTGTCTCCTCTCTCCTCCCTCCCTCCTTGTCTCCTCCCTCCCTCCTCTCTCCTCCCTCCTTGTCTCCTCCCTCCTTGTCTCCTCCCTCCCTCCCTCCTTGTCTCCTCCCTCCCTCCTTGTCTCCTCTCTCCTCCCTCCTTGTCTCCTCCCTCCTTGTCTCCTCCCTCCCTCCCTCCTTGTCTCCTCCCTCCCTCCTTGTCTCCTCTCTCCTCCCTCCTTGTCTCCTCCCTCCTCCCTCCCTCCCTCCTCCCTTCTTGTCTCCTCTCCTCCCTCCTTGTCTCCCTCCCTCCTTGTCTCCTCCCTCCCTCCCTCCTTGTCTCCTCCCTCCCTCCCTCCTTGTCTCCTCTCTCCTCCCTCCTTGTCTCCTCCCTCCTTGTCTCCTCCCTCCCTCCCTCCTTGTCTCCTCCCTCCCTCCTCTCTCCCTCCCTCCTTGTCTCCTCCCTCCCTCCTTGTCTCCTCCCTCCCTCCCTCCCTGTCTCCTCTCTCCTCCCTCCCTCCTTGTCTCCTCCCTCCCTCCTCTCTCCCTCTCCTCCTCCCTCCTCTCCTCTCCTCCCTCCTTGTCTCCCTCCCTCCCTCCCTCCTTGTCTCCTCCCTCCTTGTCTCCTCCCTCCCTCCTTGTCTCCTCCCTCCTTTTCTCCTCTCTCCTCCCTCCCTCCTCTCTCCTCCCTCCTTGTCTCCTCCCTCCTTGTCTCCTCCCTCCTTGTCTCCTCCCTCCCTCCCTCCTTGTCTCCTCCCTCCTTTTCTCCTCTCTCCTCCCTCCTCTCTCCTCCCTCCCTCCTTGTCTCCTCTCTCATCCCTCCCTCCTTGTCTCCCTCCCTCCTTGTCTCCTCCCTCCCTCCTCCCTCCTTGTCTCCTCTCTGCTCCCTCCTTGTCTCCTCTCTCCTCCCTCCTTGTCTCCTCCCTCCCTCCTTGTCTCCTCCCTCCTTGTCTCCTCCTCCCTCCCTCCTTGTCTCCTCTCTCCTCCCTCCTTGTCTCCTCCCTCCTTGTCTCCTCTCTCCTCCCTCCTTGTCTCCCTCTCTCCTCCCTCCTTGTCTCCTCTCCCTCCCTCCCTCCCTCCCTCCCTCTCCTTGTCTCCTCCCTCCCTCCTTGTCTCCTCCCTCCTTGTCTCCTCCTTGTCTCCTCCCTCCCTCCCTCCCTCCTTGTCTCCTCCCTCCCTCCCTCCTTGTCTCCTCTCTCCTCCCTCCTTGTCTCCTCCCTCCTCCCTCCTTGTCTCCTCCCTCCCTCCTTGTCTCCTCTCTCCTCCCTCCTTGTCTCCTCCTCCCTCCTTGTCTCCTCTCCTCCCTCCCTCCTTGTCTCCTCTCTCCTCCCTCCTTGTCTCCTCCCTCCCTCCCTCCTTGTCTCCTCTCTCCTCCCTCCTTGTCTCCTCCCTCCTTGTCTCCTCCCTCCCTCCCTCCTTGTCTCCTCTCTCTTCCCTCCTTGTCTCCTCTCTCCTCCCTCCTTGTCTCCTCCCTCCCTCCTTGTCTCCTCCCTCCTCTCTCTCCTCCCTCCCTCTCCTCTCTCCTCCCTCCCTTGTCTCCTCTCCTCTCCTCCCTCCTTGTCTCCTCCCTCCTCCCTCTCTCCTCTCCCTCCCTCCCTCCTTGTCTCCTCCCTCCTTGTCTCCCTCCTCCCTCCTTGTCTCCTCCTCCTCCCTGGTCTCCTCCTCTCTCTCCTCCCTCCTCCTTGTCTCCTCTCTCTCCTCCCTCCTTGTCTCCTCCTCCCTCCTTGTCTCCTTCCTCCTTGTCTCCTCTCTCCTCCCTCCTTGTCTCCTCCCTCCTTGTCTCCTCTCCCTCTCCTCCTCTCCTCCTCTCCTCCCTCTCCTCCTCTCTCCCTCCCTCCTTGTCTCCTCCCTCCTTGTCTCCCTCCCTCTCCTCCCTCCTTGTCTCCTCCCTCCTTGTCTCCTCCCTCCTTTTCTCCTCTCTCCTCCCTCCCTCTCCCTCCTTGTCTCCTCCCTCCTCTCTCCTCCCTCCTCTCCTCTCCTTGTCTCCCTCCCTCCTTGTCTCCTCTCTCCTCCCTCCTCCTTGTCTCCTCCCTCCCTCCTCCTTGTCTCTCTCCTCCCTCCTTGTCTCCTCTCTCCTCCCTCCTTGTCTCCTCCCTCCTTGTCTCCTCTCTTCTCCCTCCTTGTCTCCTCCCTCCCTCCCTCCTTGTCTCCTCCCTCCCTCCCTCCCTCCTTGTCTCCTCTCTCCTCCCTCCTTGTCTCCTCCCTCCTTGTCTCCTCCCTCCTTGTCTCCTCTCTCCTCCCTCCTTGTCTCCTCCCTCCTTGTCTCCTCCCTCCTTGTCTCCTCCCTCCTTGTCTCCTCTCTCCTCCCTCCCTCCTTGTCTCCTCCCTCCCTCCCTCCTCCTTGTCTCCTCCCTCCCTCCTTGTCTCCTCCCTCCTTGTCTCCTCCCTCCCTCCCTCCTTGTCTCCTCCCTCCCTCCTTGTCTCCTCCCTCCTTGTCTCCTCCCTCCTTTTCTCCTCTCTCCTCCCTCCCTCCTCTCTCCTCCCTCCTTGTCTCCTCCCTCCTTGTCTCCTCCCTCCTTGTCTCCTCTATCCTCCCTCCTTGTCTCCTCCCTCCCTCCCTCCTTGTCTCCTCCCTCCTTGTCTCCTCCCTCCCTCCCTCCCTGTCTCCTCCCTCCTTGTCTCCTCCCTCCCTCCTTGTCTCCTCCCTCCCTCCCTCCCTGTCTCCTCTCCCCTCCCTCCCTCCTTGTCTCCTCCCTCCTTGTCTCCTCCCTCCTTGTCTCCTCCCTCCCTCCCTCCTTGTCTCCTCCCTCCCTCCCTCCCTCCTTGTCTCCTCCCTCCTTGTCTCCTCCCTCCTTGTCTCCTCCCTCCCTCCCTCCTTGTCTCCTCCCTCCTTGTCTCCTCCCTCCCTCCCTCCTTGTCTCCTCCCTCCTTGTCTCCTCCCTCCTTGTCTCCTCCCTCCTTGTCTCCTCCCTCCTTGTCTCCTCTCTCCTCCCTCCTTGTCTCCTCCCTCCTTGCCTCCTCCCTCCTTGTCTCCTCCCTCCTTGCCTCCTCCCTCCTTGTCTCCTCTCTCCTCCCTCCTTGTCTCCTCCCTCCTTGTCTCCTCCCTCCCTCCCTCCTTGTCTCCTCCTCCTCTCTCCTCCCTCCTTGTCTCCTCCCTCCCTCCTCCTCCCTCCCTCCCTCCTTGTCTCCTCCCTCCTTGTCTCCTCCCTCCCTCCTTGTCTCCTCCCTCCTTGTCTCCTCCCTCCTTGTCTCCTCCCTCCTTGTCTCCTCCCTCCTTGTCTCCTCTCTCCTCCCTCCCTCCTTGTCTCCTCCCTCCCTCCTTGTCTCCTCCCTCCCTCCCTCCTCCCTCCCTCCTCCCTCCTCCCTCCTTGTCTCCTCCCTCCTCCCTCCTTGTCTCCTCCCTCCCTCCCTCCTTGTCTCCTCTCTCCTCCCTCCTTGTCTCCTCCCTCCTTGTCTCCTCCCTCCCTCCCTCCCTCCTTGTCCCCTCCCTCCTCCCTCCTTGTCTCCTCCCTCCTTGTCTCCTCCCTCCCTCCCTCCTTGTCTCCTCCCTCCTTGTCTCCTCCCTCCTTGTCTCCTCTCCTCCCTCCTTGTCTCCTCCCTCCCTCCTTGTCTCCTCCCTCCCTCCTTGTCTCCTCTCTCTCCCTCCCTCCTTGTCTCCCTCCCTCTCCTTGTCTCCTCTCTCCTCCCTCCTTGTCTCCTCTCCTCTCCTCCTCCCTCCTTGTCTCCTCTCTCTCCTCCCTCTCCTTGTCTCCTCCCTCCCTCCTTGTCTCCTCCTCCCTCCCTCCTTGTCTCCCTCCTCCTCCTTGTCTCCTCCCTCCTCCCTCCCTCCCTCTCTCCTCCCTCCCTCCTTGTCTCCTCCCTCCCTTGTCTCCTCCCTCCCTCCTCCCTCCTCCTCCTTGTCTCCTCTCCTCCCTCCTTGTCTCCTCCCTCCCTCCCTCCTTGTCTCCTCTCTCCTCCCTCCTTGTCTCCTCCCTCCTTGTCTCCTCTCTCCTCCCTCCTTGTCTCCTCCCTCCCTCCTTGTCTCCTCCCTCCTTGTCTCCTCCCTCCTTGTCTCCTCTCTCCTCCCTCCTTGTCTCCTCCCTCCCTCCTCTCTCCTCCCTCCTTGTCTCCTCCCTCCCTCCTTGTCTCCTCCCTCCCTCCTTGTCTCCTCTCTCTTCCCTCCTTGTCTCCTCCCTCCTTGTCTCCTCCCTCCCTCCCTCCTTGTCTCCTCCCTCCTACCTCCTTGTCTCCTCCCTCCTTGTCTCCTCCCTCCTTGTCTCCTCCCTCCTTGTCTCCTCCCTCCTCCCTCCTTGTCTCCTCCCTCCTTGTCTCCTCTCTCCTCCTCTCTCCTCCCTCCCTCCTCTCCTCCCTCCTTGTCTCCTCCCTCCCTCCTTGTCTCCTCCCTCCTTGTCTCCTCCTCCCTCCTTGTCTCCCTCTCTCCTCCTCCCTCCTTGTCTCCTCCCTCTCCTCTCCTCCTCCTTGTCTCCTCCCTCCTTGTCTCCTCCCTCCCTCCCTCCTTGTCTCCTCCCTCCTTGTCTCCTCCCTCCTTGTCTCCTCCCTCCTTGTCTCCTCCCTCCTTGTCTCCTCCCTCCCTCCCTCCTTGTCTCCTCCCTCCTTGTCTCCTCCCTCCTTGTCTCCTCCCTCCTTGTCTCCTCCCTCCCTCCCTCCTTGTCTCCTCCCTCCTTGTCTCCTCCCTCCTCCTCTCCCCCTCCTTGTCTCCTCCCTCCTCCTTGTCTCCTCCCTCCCTCCTTGTCTCCCTCTCCTCCCTCCTTGTCTCCTCCCTCCTTGTCTCCTCTCTCTCCCTCCTCTCCCTCCCTCCTTGTCTCCTCCCTCCTCCTTGTCTCCTCCCTCCCTCCTTGTCTCCTCCCTCCCTCCTTGTCTCCCTCTCTCTCCTCCCTCCTTGTCTCCTCTCCTCCCTCCCTCCTTGTCTCCTCTCCCTCCCTCCTTGTCTCCTCCTCTCCTCTCCCTCTCCTTGTCTCTCCTCCCTCCTTGTCTCCTCCCTCCCTCCCTCCTTGTCTCCTCCCTCCTCCTCTCCTCCCTCCTTGTCTCCTCCCTCCTTGCCTCCTCCCTCCTTGTCTCCTCCCTCTCCTCCTCCTCCTTGTCTCCTCCCTCCTTGTCTCCTCTCCTCCTCTCCTCCCTCCCCTCCCTCCCCTTGTCTCCTCCCTCCTTGTCTCCTCCCTCCTCCCTCCTTGTCTCCTCTCCTCCCTCCTTGTCTCCTCCTCCTTGTCTCCCTCCTCCCTCCTTGTCTCCTCTCCCTCCCTCCTTGTCTCCCTCCCTCCTTGTCTCCCTCCTTGTCTCCCTCTCCCTCTCCTTGTCTCCTCCCTCCCTCCTTGTCTCCTCCCTCCTTGTCTCCCTCCTCCCTCCTCCCTCCTTGTCTCCTCCTCCTCCTCCTTGTCTCCCTCCCTCCCTCCCTCCTTGTCTCCTCCTCCCTCCTCCTCTTCCTCCCTCCTCCTTGTCTCCTCCTCTCCTCCTTGTCTCCTCCCTCCCTCCTCCCTCCCTCTCTCCTCCCTCCTTGTCTCCTCCCTCCTCCCTCCTTGTCTCCTCCCTCCTTGTCTCCTCCCTCCCTCCTCCTTGTCTCCGCCCACCTTTTCTCCTAGCTCTCTCCTCCCTCCTTGTCTCCTCTCTCTCCTCCCTCCTTGTCTCCTCCCTCCCTCCCTCCTTGTCTCCTCTCTCCTCCCTCCTTGTCTCCTCCCTCCCTCCCTCCCTCCTTGTCCCCTCTCTCCTCCCTCCTTGTCTCCTCCCTCCTTGTCTCCCTCCCTCCTTGTCTCCCTCCATCCCTCCCTCCCTCCTTGTCTCCTCTCCTCCTTGTCTCCTCCCTCCTCCTCCTTGTCTCCCTCCCTCCTTGTCTCCTCCCTCCTTGTCTCCTCCTCTCCTCCTCTCCTCTCTCCTCTCCCTCCTTGTCTCCTCCCTCCTCCCTCCTTGTCTCCTCCCTCCTTGTCTCCTCCCTCCTCCCTCCTTGTCTCCTCTCTCTCCTCCCTCCTTGTCTCCTCCCTCTCTCCTCCCTCCTTGTCTCCTCTCCTCCCTCCTTGTCTCCCTCCCTCCTTGTCTCCTCCCTCCTCCCTCCCTCCCTCCTCCTTGTCTCCTCTCTCCTCCCTCCTTGTCTCCTCCCTCCCCTCCTCCCTCCTTGTCTCCTCCTCCTCCTCCTTGTCTCCTCCCTCCCTCCTCTCCTCCCTCCTCCTCTCCTGTCTCCCTCTCTCCTCCCTCCCTCCTTGTCTCCTCCTCCCTCCCTCTCCTCTCTCCTCCCTCCTTGTCTCCTCCCTCCTTGTCTCCCTCCCTCCCTCCCTCTGTCTCCCTCCCTCCTTGTCTCCTCTCTCCTCTCTCTCCTCCCTCCTCTCTCCTCCCTCCTCCTCCCTCCCTCCCTCTCCTCCCCTCCTCCTGTCTCCTCCCTCCTTGTCTCCTCTCCTCCCTCCTCTCCCTCCTTGTCTCCTCCCTCCCTCCTCCCTCCCTCCTTGTCTCCTCTCTCTCCTCCCTCCTTGTCTCCTCCCTCCTCTCCCTCCCTCCCTGTCTCCTCCCTCCTTGTCTCCTCTCCCTCCTTGTCTCCTCTCTCCTCCCTCCTTGTCTCCTCTCCTCCCTCCCTCCTCCCTCCCTCTCCTCTCCTCCTCCTCCCTCCTTGTCTCCTCCCTCTCCTTGTCTCCTCCCTCCTCCTCCTCTCCTCCTCCCTCCTTGTCTCCTCCCTCCTTGTCTCCTCCTGCCTCCCTCCTTGTCTCCTCCCTCCTCCCTCCTTGTCTCCTCCCTCCTTGTCTCCCTCCCCTCCTTTGTCTCCTCCCTCCCTCCCTCCCCTCTCCTCCCTCCCTCCTTGTCTCCTCCCTCCTTGTCTCCTCCCTCCCTCCTTGTCTCCCTCTCTCCTCCCTCCTTGTCTCCTCCCTCCTCCCTCCTCTCCCTCCTCTCCTCCTCTCTCCTCCCTCCTTGTCACCTCCCTCCTTGTCTCCTCCCTCCTTGTCTCCTCTATCCTCCCTCCTTGTCTCCTCCCTCCCTCCCTCCCTCCCTCCCTCCTTGTCCCCTCTCTCCTCTCCTCTCCTTGTCTCCCTCCCTCCTTGTCTCCCTCCCTCCCTCCCTCCTTTGTCTCCCTCCCTCCTTGTCTCCTCTCCTTGTCTCCTCCTCCTTGTCTCCTCTCCTCCTCTCCTCCCTCCTTGTCTCCTCTCTCCTCCTTGTCTCCTCCTCCTCCTTGTCTCCTCCTCTCCTCCCTCCTTGTCTCCATCCTCCTTGTCTCCCTCCCTCCTCCTTGTCTCCTTCCTCCTTGTCTCCTCCCTCCTCCCTCCTTGTCTCCTCCTCTCCTCCCTCCCTCCTTGTCTCCTCCCTCCTCCTCTCTCTCCTCCCCTCCTTTGTCTCCTCCCTCCCTCCTTGTCTCCCTCTCTCCTCCCTCCCTCCTTGTCTCCTCCCTCCTTGTCTCCTCCCTCCTTGTCCCCTCTCTCCTCCCTCCCTCCTCTCTCCTCCCTCCTTGTCTCCTCCCTCCTTTGTCTCCTCCCTCCTTGTCTCCCTCTCCTCCCTCCTTTGTCTCCTCCCTCCCCTCCTCCCTCCTTGTCTCCTCTCCCTCCCTCCTTTGTCTCCCTCCCTCTCCCTCCTTGTCTCCTCCCTCCTCCTTGTCTCCTCTCTCCCTCCCTCCTCTCCCTCCTCCCTCTCCCTCCCTCCCTCCTTGTCTCCCTCCTCCTCCTCCTCCCTCCTTGTCTCCTCTCTCTCCTCCCTCCTTGTCTCCTCCCTCCTCTCCTCCCTCCTTGTCTCCTCCCTCCTCTCTCCTCCTCCCTCCTCTCCCCTCCCCTCCTCCTTGTCTCCTCCCTCCCTCCTTGTCTCCCTCCCTCCTTGTCTCCCTCCCTCTCCCTCCCTCCCTCCTTGTCTCCTCCCTCCTTGTCTCCTCCCTCTCCTTGTCTCCTCCCTCCTTGTCTCCTCCCTCCTCCCTCCTTGTCTCCTCCTCCTCCCTCCTTGTCTCCTCCCTCCCTCCCTCCTTGTCTCCTCTCCTCCCTCCCCCCCTCCCTCCCTCCCTCCCTCCTTGTCTCCTCTCTCCTCCTTGTCTCCTCCTCCTCCTTGTCTCCTCCTCTCCTCCTCCCTCCTTTGTCTCCCTCCTCCTCCTTGTCTCCTCTCTCCTCCCTTCCTCCTTGTCTCCCTCCCTCCTCCTCCTCCCTCCTTGTCTCCTCTCTCCCTCCCTCTCCTTGTCTCCCTCCCTCCTTGTCTCCTCTCCCTCCTTGTCTCCTCTCCCTCCCTCCTTGTCTCCTCCCTCCTTGTCTCCTCCTCTCTCTCCTCCCTCCTTGTCTCCTCCCTCCTTGTCTCCTCTCTCCCTCCTTGTCTCCTCCCTCCTCCCTCCCTCCTTGTCTCCTCTCTCCTCCCTCCTCTCCCTCCCTCCTTGTCTCCTCTCCTCCCCCCTCTCCTCCTCCCTCCCTCCTCCTTCTCTCCCTCCCTCCTTGTCTCCTCCTCCCTCCCTCCTTGTCTCCCTCCCTCCTTGTCTCCTCCCTCTCCCTCCCTCCCTCCCTCCTTGTCTCCTCCCCCCCTCCCTCCTTGTCTCCTCCCTCCGTGTCTCCTCCCTCCTCCCTCCCTCCTTGTCTCCTCCCTCCTTGTCTCCTCCCTCCTTGTCTCCTCTCTCTCCCTCCCTCCTTGTCTCCTCCCTCCTTGTCTCCCTCCCTCCCTCCTTGTCTCCTCTCCTCCTCCTCCCTCTCTCTCCCTCCCTCCTTGTCTCCCTCCTCCTCCTCCCCTCTCCCTCTCTCCCTCCCTCCCTCCTTGTCTCCTCTCTCCTCCCTCCCTCCTTGTCTCCCTCCCCTCCTTGTCTCCTCCTCCTCCTCCTCTCCTCCCTCCTTGTCTCCTCCCTCCTTGTCTCCTCTCTCCTTGTCTCCTCCACCTTGTCTCCCTCCCTCTCCCTCCTCCCCTCCCTCCTCCTGTCTCCTCCCTCCCTCCTTGTCTCCTCCTCCTCCCTCTCCTTGTCTCCTCCCTCCCTCCTTGTCTCCCTCTCTCCTCTCCTCCTCCCTCCTTGTCTCCTCCCTCCTTGTCTCCTCCCTCCCTCCCTCCTTGTCTCCTCTCTCCTCCTCCCTCCTTGTCTCCTCCCTCTCCTCCTCCTCCTCTCTCCTCCTCCTCCTCTCTCCTCCTCCCTCCTCTCCTCCCTCCTTGTCTCCCTCCCTCCCTCCTTGTCTCCCTCCTCTCTCCTCCCTCCTTGTCTCCTCCCTCCTTGTCTCCTCTCCTCCCTCCTTGTCTCCTCCCTCCCTCCCTCCCTGTCTCCTCTCTCCTCCCTCCCTTCCCTCCCTCCCTCCCTCCTTGTCTCCTCCCTCCTTGTCTCCTCCCTCCCTCCTTGTCTCCTCCCTCCTTGTCTCCTCTCTCCTCCCTCCCTCCTCTCTCCTCCCTCCTTGTCTCCTCCCTCCCTCCTTGTCTCCTCCCTCCCTCCCTCCTTGTCTCCTCCCTCCTCTCTCCCTCCCTCCTTGTCTCCCTCCCTCCTTGTCTCCTCTCCTCCCTCCTTGTCTCCTCCCTCCTTGTCTCCTCCCTCCCTCCTTGTCTCCTCTCTCCTCCCTCCTTGTCTCCTCCCTCCCTCCCTCCTTGTCTCCTCCCTCCTTGTCTCCTCTCTCCTCCCTCCTTGTCTCCTCCCTCCTTGTCTCCTCCCTCCTTGTCTCCTCCCTCCCTCCCTCCTTGTCTCCTCCCTCCTTGTCTCCTCCCTCCTTGTCTCCTCCCTCCCTCCCTCCTTGTCTCCTCCCTCCTTGTCTCCTCCCTCCTTGTCTCCTTCCTCCCTCCCTCCTTGTCTCCTCTCCTCCCTCCCTCCTTGTCTCCTCCCTCCCTCCTTGTCTCCTCTCTCTTCCCTCCTTGTCTCCTCCCTCCCTCCTTGTCTCCTCCCTCCCTCCCTCCCTCCTTGTCTCCTCCCTCCTTGTCTCCTCTCTCCTCCCTCCTTGTCTCCCTCCTCTCTCCTCCCTCCTTGTCTCCTCCCTCCCTCCTTGTCTCTCTCCTCCCTCCTTGTCTCCTCCCTCCTTGTCTCCTCTCTCCTCCCTCCCTCCTTGTCTCCTCCCTCCCTCCTTGTCTCCTCCCTCCCTCCTTGTCCTCCTCCCTCCTTGTCTCCTCCCTCCTTGTCTCCTCCCTCCCTCCCTCCTTGTCTCCTCCCTCCTTGTCTCCTCCCTCCCTCCCTCCCTCCTTGTCTCCTCCCTCCTTGTCTCCTCCCTCCTTGTCTCCTCCCTCCTCCCTCCTTGTCTCCTCCCTCCCTCCTTGTCTCCTCCCTCCCTCCCTCCTTGTCTCCTCCCTCCTTGTCTCCTCCCTCCCTCCTTGTCTCCTCTCTCTCTTCCCTCCTTGTCTCCTCCCTCCTCCTCCTCCTTGTCTCCCTCCCTCCCTCCTCCTCCCCTCCTTGTCTCCTCCTTGTCTCCTCCCTCCTTGTCTCCTCTCCTCCCTCCTTGTCTCCCTCCCTCCCTCCTTGTCTCCTCTCTCCTCCCTCCTTGTCTCCTACCTCCTTGTCTCCTCCCTCCTTGTCTCCTCCCTCCTTGCCTCCTCCCTCCTTGTCTCCTCTCTCCTCCCTCCTTGTCTCCTCCCTCCTTGTCTCCTCCCTCCCTCCTCCCTCCTTGTCTCCTCCCTCCTTGTCTCCTCCCTCCCTCCTTGTCTCCTCTCCTCCCTCCCTCCCTCCTTGTCTCCTCCCTCCTTGTCTCTCCTCCCTCCTTGTCTCCTTCCTCCTTGTCTCCTCCCTCCTTGTCTCCTCCCTCCATCCCTCCCTCCCTCCTTGTCTCCTCCCTCCTCTCTCCTCCCTCCCTCCTTGTCTCCTCCCTCCTTGTCTCCTCCCTCCTTGTCTCCTCTCTCCTCCCTCCTTGTCTCCTCCCTCCTTGTCTCCTCCCTCCTTGTCTCCTCCCTCCCTCCCTCCTTGTCTCCTCCCTCCTTGTCTCCTCCCTCCTCCTCCCTCCTCCTTGTCTCCTCCCTCCTCCCCTCCCTCCTTGTCTCCCTCCTCCCTCCTCCCTCCCTCCCTCTCCCTCCTTGTCTCCTCTCCTCCTTGTCTCCTCCCTCCTTGTCTCCTCCCTCCCTCCCTCCTTGTCTCCCTCTCCTCCCTCCCTTGTCTCCTCTCTCTCCTCCTCTCTCTCCCTCCTTGTCTCCTCTCTCCTCCCTCCCTCCTTGTCTCCTCCCTCCTTGTCTCCTCTATCCTCCCTCCTTGTCTCCTCCCTCCTTTTCTCCTCTCCTCCCTCCCTCCCTCCTTGTCTCCTCTCTCCTCCCTCCTTGTCTCCTCCCTCCTCCCTCCTTGTCTCCTCCCTCCTTGTCTCCTCCCTCCTCTCTCCTCCCTCCTTGTCTCCTCCCCTCCTCCCTCCTTGTCTCCTCCCTCCTTGTCTCCTCCCTCCTTGTCTCCTTCCTCCTTGTCTCCTCTCTCCTCCCTCCTTGTCTCCTCCCTCCTTGTCTCCTCCCTCCCTCCCTCCCTGTCTCCTCTCTCCTCCCTCCCTCCTTGTCTCCTCCCTCCCTCCTCTCTCCTCCCTCCTTGTCTCCTCCCTCCTTGTCTCCTCCCTCCCTCCTTGTCTCCTCCCTCCCTCCCTCTCTCCTCCCTCCTTGTCTCCTCCCTCCTTGTCTCCTCCCTCCTTGTCTCCTCCCTCCCTCCCTCCTTGTCTCCTCCTCTCCTTGTCTCCTCTCTCCTCCTTGTCTCCTCTCTCCTCACTCCTTGTCTCCTCCCTCCTTGTCTCCTCCCTCCTTGTCTCCTCCCTCCTCCCTCCTTGTCTCCTCCCTCCCTCCTTGTCTCCCTCCCTCCTTGTCTCCTCCCTCCCTCCTTGTCTCCTCCCTCCTTGTCTCCTCCCTCCCTCCCTCCCTCCCTCCTTGTCTCCTCCCTCCTTGTCTCCTCCCTCCCTCCTTGTCTCCTCCTCCCTCCTTGTCCCCTCTCTCCTCCCTCCTTGTCTCCTCCCTCCTTGTCTCCTCCTCCTCCTCCTCCCTCCTTGTCTCCTCCCTCCTTGTCTCCTCTCTCCTCCCTCCTTGTCTCCTCCCTCTCCTCTCCTCTCCCTCCCTCCTTGTCTCCTCCTCCCTCCTCTCCCTCCCTCCTTGTCTCCCTCCCTCCTTGTCTCCTCCCTCCTTGTCTCCTCCTCTCTCCTTGTCTCCTCCCTCCCTCCTTGTCTCCTCCCTCCTTGTCTCCTCCCTCCTCCTCTCCTCCTCCTTGTCTCCTCCTCCTTGTCTCCTCCTCCTCCTCCTTGTCTCCTCTCCCTCCCTCCCTCCTTGTCTCCTCTCTCCTCCCTCCTTGTCTCCTCCCTCCCTCCTTGTCTCCTCCCTCCCTCCCTCCTTGTCTCCTCTCTCATCCCTCCTTGTCTCCTCCCTCCTTGTCTCCTCCCTCCCTCCCTCCCTCCCTCCCTCCCTCCTTGTCTCCTCTCTCCCTCCTTGTCTCCTCCTTTCTCTCCTTCTCCCTCCCTCCTCTCTCCTCCCTCCTCCCTCCTTGTCTCCCTCCCTCCTTGTCTCCTCCCTCCTTGTCTCCTCCCTCCCTCCCTCCTTGTCTCCTCCCTCCTTGTCTCCTCCCTCCCTCCTTGTCTCCTCCCTCCCTCCCTCCTTGTCTCCTCCCTCCCTCCCTCCTTGTCTCCTCCCTCCTTGTCTCCTCCCTCCTTGTCTCCTCCCTCCCTCCTTGTCTCCTCTCTCCTCCCTCCTTGTCTCCTACCTCCCTCCCTCCCTCCCTCCCTCCTTGTCTCCCTCTCTCCCTCCCTCCTTGTCTCCCTCCCTCCTTGTCTCCTCCTCCCTCCCTCCTTGTCTCCTCCCCTCCTTGTCTCCTCCCTCCTTGTCTCCTCCCTCCTTGTCTCCCTCCTCCCTCCTTGTCTCCCTCCCTCCCTCCCTCTCCCTCCTCCCTCCTTGTCTCCTCCCTCTCTCTCCTCCCTCCTTGTCTCCTCTCCCTCCTTGTCTCCTCTCTCTCCTCCCTCCTTGTCTCCTCCCTCCCTCTCTCTCCTTGTCCCTCCTCTCCTCCTCCCTCCTTGTCTCCTCCCTCCTCCCTCCCTCCTTGTCTCCTCCCTCCCTCCCTCACCTTGTCTCCCTCCTCCTCCCTCCTTGTCTCCTCCTCCCTCCCCTCCTTGTCTCCTCCCTCCCTCCCTCTCTCCCTCTCCCTCCCTCCTTGTCTCCTCCCTCCTTGTCTCCTCTCTCCTCCCTCCTTGTCTCCTCCCTCCTTGTCTCCTCTCCCTCCTCCTACCTACATGTCTCCTCCCTCCTTGTCTCCTCCCTCCTTGTCTCCTCCCTCCCTCCCTCCTTGTCTCCTCCCTCCCTCCTCCTCCTCCCTCCCTCCTTGTCTCCCTCCTTGTCTCCTCCCTCCTTGTCTCCTCCCTCCTTGTCTCCTCCCTCCCTCCCTCCCTCCCTCCTTGTCTCCTCCCTCCCTGTCTCCTCTCTCCTCCCTCCCTCCTTGTCTCCTCCCTCCCGGTCTCCTCTCGCCTCCCTCCCTCCTCTCTCCTCCCTCCTTGTCTCCCTCCCTCCTTGTCTCCTCCCTCCTCCTTGTCTCCCTCCCTCCTCTCTCCTCCTTGTCTCCCTCCCTCCCCTCCTCCCTCCTTGTCTCCTCCCTCCTTGTCTCCTCCCTCCCTCCTTGTCTCCCTCTCCTCCCCTCCTTGTCTCCTCCCTCCCTCCTCCTTGTCTCCTCTCTCCTCCCTCCTTGTCTCCTCCCTCCTTGTCTCCTCCCTCCTTGTCTCCTCCCTCCTTGTCTCCTCCCTCCTTGTCTCCTCCCTCCTTGTCTCCTCTCTCCTCCCTCCTTGTCTCCTCCCTCCTTGCCTCCTCCCTCCTTGTCTCCTCCCTCCTTGCCTCCCTCCCTCCTTGTCTCCTCCCTCCTTGTCTCCTCCCTCCTTGTCTCCTCTCTCCCTCCCTCCTTGTCTCCTCTCCTCCTCCCTCCCTCCTTGTCTCCTCCCTCCTCCTTGTCTCCTCTCCTCCTCCCCTCCCTCCTTGTCTCCTCCCTCCCTCCCTCCTTGTCTCCTCTCCTCTCCTCCCTCCTTGCCTCCCTCCCTCCTTGTCTCCTCCTCCCTCCTCCTTGTCTCCCTCCCTCCCTCCTTGTCTCCTCTCTCCTCCCTCTCCTTGTCTCCTCCTCCTTGTCTCCTCCCTCCTTGTCTCCTCCCTCCTCTCCTCCCTCTCCCTCCCTCCCTCCTTGTCTCCTCCTCCCTCCTCCCTCCTTGTCTCTCCTCCCTCCTTGTCTCCTCCCCTCCTCCCTCCTTGTCTCCCTCTCTCTCCTCCTCCTTCCTCCTCTCTCCCTCCCTCTCTCCCTCCTTGTCTCCTCTCCCCTCCTTGTCTCCTCTCCTCCTCTTCCCTCTCTCCTCCTTTGTCTCCCTCTCCTCCTCCCTCCCTTGTCTCCTCTCCCTCCTCCCTCCCTGCTCCCTCCCTCCCTCCCCCCTCCTCTCTCTCCTCCCTCCTTTGCTCTCTCCTCCCCTCCTCTCCTTTGTCTCCTCCCTCCCTCCTCCTGGCTCCTTCCCTCCTCCCTCCTTGTCTCCTCTCCTGTCTCCCTCCCTCCCTTGTCTCCCTCCCTCCTTGTCTCCTCCCTCCTTTTCTCCTCTCTCCTCCCTCCCTCCTCCTCCTCCTCCCTCCTCCTTGTCTCCTCCCTCCTCCTTGTCTCCTCCCTTTCCTCCCTCCTCCTTGTCTCCTCCCTCCTTGTCTCCTCCCTCCCCTCCCTCCCTCCTTGTCCCCTCTCTCCTCCCTCCTTGTCTCCTCCCTCCTTGTCTCCTCCCCCTCCCTCCCTCCTTGTCTCCCTCCCTCCTTGTCCCCTCTCTCCTCCCTCCTTGTCTCCCTCCTCCCTCCTTGTCTCCTCCCTCCTTGTCTCCTCCTCCCTCCTTGTCTCCCTCTCCTCCCTCCTCCTCCTCCTCTCCTCCCTCCTTGTCTCCTCTATCCTCCCTCCTTGTCTCCTCTCCTCCCTCCCTCCTTGTCTCCTCTCCCTTCCCTCCTTGTCTCCTCTCCTCCTCCTCCCTCCCTCCCTCCCTCCCTCCTGTCTCCTCCCTCCTTGTCTCCCTCCCTCCTTGTCTCCTCTCCCTCCTTGTCTCCTCCCTCCCTCCCTCTCCTCTCTCCTCCCTCCTTGTCTCCTCTCTCCTCCCTCCTTGTCTCCTCCCTCCCTCCTTGTCTCCTCTCTCCTCCCTCCTTGTCTCCTCCCTCCCTCCCTCCTGGTCCCCTCTCTCCTCCCTCCTTGTCTCCTCCCTCCCTCCCTCCTTGTCTCCTCCCTCCCTCCTTGTCTCCTCTCTCTTCCCTCCTTGTCTCCTCCTCCTCTCCTCCTTGTCTCCTCCCTCCCTCCTTGTCTCCTCCCTCCCTCCCTCCCTCCTGTCTCCTCTCTCTCCTCCCTCCTTGTCTCCTCTCCCTCCCTCCCTCCTTGTCTCCTCTCTCCCTCCTTGTCTCCCTCCCTCCCTCCCTCCTTGTCTCCCTCCCTCTCCCTCCCTCTCTCCCTCTCTCTCCCTCCTTGTCTCCCTCCCTCCCTCCTTGTCTCCTCTCTCCTCCCTCCTTGTCACCTCTCTCCTCCCTCCTTGTCTCCTCCCACTCCCTCCCTCCCTCCTTGTCTCCTCCTCCCTCCTTGTCTCCTCCCTCCCTCCCTCCTTGTCTCCTCTCTCCTCCCTCCTTGTCTCCTCCCTCCTTGTCTCCTCCCTCCTTGTCTCCTCCCTCCCTCCCTCCTTGTCTCCTCTCTCCTCCCTCCTTGTCTCCTCCCTCCCTCCCTCCTTGTCTCCCTCTCTCCCTCTCTCTCCCTCCTTGTCTCCTCATCTCCCTCCTTGTCTCCTCCTCCCTCCCTCCTTGTCTCCCTCTCTCTCTCCCTCCTTGTCTCCTCCCTCCCTCCTTCCTTGTCTCCTCCTTGTCTCCTCCCTCCTTGTCTCCTCTCTCCTCCCTCCTTGTCTCCTCCCTCCTCCCTCCTTGTCTCCTCCCTCCCTCCTTGTCTCCTCCCTCCCTCCTTGTCTCCTCCTTGTCTCCTCTCTCCTCCCTCCTTGTCTCCTCCCTCCCTCCCTCCCTCCCTCCCTCCCTCCTTGTCCCCTCTCTCCTCCCTCCTTGTCTCCTCCCTCCCTCCTTGTCTCCTCCCTCCCTCCTTGTCTCCTCCCTCCTTGTCTCCTCCCTCCTTGTCTTGTTATTTAATCGTCAAAAATATCTTCTTTTAGTCATAGTTTTAGTCGATGTAAATGTTTGTCGTTTTAATTTATTCGTTAAGATTAGATTTGATTGAGTTTTAGTGAAAACAAGACTCTGAGAATGTTTTAGTCGACGAACTGAGCAAACTCTGAACACTTTGTCTCCACAGGGGGCACGACCGGGGAGTATGAAAACCAGTATGAAAACCAGTCTGACCTGCCCAAGCTGCCCCTCCATATTCAAGGTAATGGTCCAGGTTCTGATTCATGAGAAAAGGCCCTGAACCCCTGAGCTCTGGTCCATGAACCAGGTCCAACGGCTCAGGTCCAGACTGGACTGTGGGGGTGGGAGGGCATCTGGGTTCAGACTGGACTGTGGGGGTGGGAGGGCATCTGGGTTCAGACTGGACTGTGGGGGTGGGAGGGCATCTGGGTTCAGACTGGACTGTGGGGGTGGGAGGGCATCTGGGTTCAGACTGGACTGTGGGGGTGGGAGGGCATCTGGGTTCAGACTGGACTGTGGGGGTGGGAGGGCATCTGGGTTTGTTTTTTCCTGAAGCACCGAGTGGCCTTCACACGTGTGTCCAGCAGAGGGCGCTCAACCCAACAATCCAATTCAATCTGATTCAGAAAAACAAATAACTGTTTTTTCACCTAAAAGTCTGAGTTTGTGCTGGACGGGAGGGCATCTGGGTTAAATCAAACCTGGAACCTCCTTTGGCCTCAAAACTCTGTCATTTAAAACCAAAGAAATGTTTAGAATATTTAGATTTAAAGGGTTTATGTTGTTTGGACTAAACCAGGACTAAACCAGGACTGAACCAGGACTAAACCAGGACTAAACCAGGACTAAACCAGGACTAAACCAGGACTGAACCAGGACTAAACCAGGACTAAACCAGGACTAAACCAGGACTGAACCAGGACTAAACCAGGACTAAACCAGGACTAAACCAGGACTAAACCAGGACTAAACCAGGACTAAACCAGGACTAAACCAGGACTGAACCAGGACTGAACCAGGACTAAACCTGGACTGAACCAGGACTAAACCAGGACTAAACCAAAGTCTTGTCTCTCTTGCTTCTGTTAAATGTTTCTCACTTTCAGATTTGTAAAGTTTCTTGTTCAAAGGAAATTTGTTTTAAATTTAAAATGTTGAATTATTTTGTTTAAATTTGTTTTAATTAAATTATTTGCACTAGATTTGGCTTTGACTGAGATTTGCCTTAGCTCCTCCTCTTGTCTCCTTGTCTCCTCCATCCTTGTCTCCTTGTCTCCTCCCTCCCTCCTTGTCTCCTCTCTCCTCCCTCCTTGTTTCCTTGTCTCCTCCCTCCCTCCTTGTCTCCTCTCTCCTCCCTCCTTGTCTCCTCCCTCCTTGTCTCCTCCCTCCTTGTCTCCTCCCTCCCTCCCTCCTTGTCTCCTCTCTCCTCCCTCCTTGTCTCCTCCCTCCCTCCCTCCCTCCCTCCTTGTCCCCTCTCTCCTCCCTCCTTGTCTCCTCCCTCCTTGTCTCCTCCCTCCCTCCCTCCCTCCTTGTCTCCTCCCTCCTTGTCTCCTCCCTCCTTGTCTCCTCCCTCCCTCCCTCCCTCCTTGTCTCCTCCCTCCTTGTCTCCTCCCTCCTTGTCTCCTCCCTCCTCCCTCCTTGTCTCCTCCCTCCTTGTCTCCTCCCTCCTTGTCTCCTCTCTCCTCCCTCCTTGTCTCCTCCCTCCTTGACACTGCTCCTGGGTCACACACTTCACACCATGCAACCTGGTTGGGGCTAGCCCTGACCCTAACCCTAACCCTAACTGGTCCTGGGACTCAGCTCTCCCCACCAGAGGCCCAAGTTGGAGAACTCCAGCTCCAACACCACTGCTCACAAATCACTACCCAGGACCAGACACTGCTCCTGGGTCACACACTTCACACCATGCACCCTGCATGGGGCTGGCCCCGTCCCAGCCACTCACTGTACCCTGGGCATGACTCATAATGAGAGCAGCGTTACCCAGGCACATTGCACCAGGGTCCCATTCCATTGGCATTCTGCTCCTTTTTTTTTTTTTTTTTTACCCCAGAGACAGTGCTTCAAAGTTGGGACACATTTTTGGGACATTCAGGGCCAATAGAACCAGAAAAAAGGCCCAGGAAAATGGATCTCTCATGCCCACAGACAGAGCTCAGTGCCAGGCATGCATAGAACCAGGATTTGTGCAAATGTCAATCGCAAAAAACGTCGTTTCCCAAAACTGCCCGACTATCCCTTGGAACAACGCAAAATGTCAAAGTTCGCGTGGGAGCAGCGTAGGGATTTTCGCGTGAGCAGCGTTAATCAGCCCGGGACTCCCGGGCTGAACCTTGTCTGCACAAACTCAGAAAAATGACTAAGTCGATGGGCGGCATATGGTACTCTGGATATGGTACTCTGGATATGGTACTCTATTGGGACTTTGTTAGAGACCCCCAGCAGCACTCTTTCTTTCTTTCTTTCTTTCTTTCTTTCTTTCTTTCTTTCTTTCTTTCTCTCTCTTTCTCTCTCTTTCTCTCTCTTTCTCTCTCTCTCTCTCTTTCTCTCTTTCTTTCGTTCTCTTTCTTTCTCTCTTTCTTTATTTTTTTCTTTCTCTTTCTTTCTTTCTTTCTTTCTTTCTTTTTTGAGGGGGGGTTTGTTTGTTTTTTTCCACTAAATCCCAATTGAGGCTTAAAGTAGAAATAAAAAACTGTGGCGCTTAGAGGGTTAACAATCAAACATTGGCCTGTATTTCTGATAGTTTTCTGTTGTTGTTTTTTTCCCCGCCACAGATTCTGAAGTTCTCCATAGTTTACAGCAGATGGCAGCAAATACCAAGCTATGAAAACAAATAAAAACACATAATCCAAAAATAAACATTTAAGCGCCCTCGTCGCAGTAATGCGACTTACTTTTTTCAAGTGCAAGGAAAATTATGAATAAATAATAAACCACAAAACATTCCAATCGTTGATAACAAGCTTTCATAGTTTTGATACACACGCCACATCCGTTTGAAAACCTATAAATAACGGCCGGCAGGGGGAAAAAAAGAGAAAAACCCAAACAAACATGGCTGGAAGAAGTACACACGATTCTCTTGTTCACTACACAGCAGACTCAGATTCTGAGGGAAATTATTTTCCTGAGACTGACAATGATTGCTCAAGTGAAGAAGACACACCGAGTGGTAGAGGCAGAGGCGGAGGCAGGGGCAGGGGGCAGGGGCAGGGCAGGGGCAGGGGCAAGGCCAGGGGCAGGGGCAGAGGTGGTGGACAGCCCCACGACACTAGTGGGGATGAGGGCTGGGAGCAGCTGAGAGAAATTGGCGGATTTTCAAGGGTGGATCAAACCATTTGATATGGTTGTTGGCTACACCGGAGACAGAGATTTGAGTGATGCCAGGCCAATAGATATTTTATCACTATTTCTAACAGATGAGTTTTGGAAACTGATCGCTGATGAAACAAACAGATATGCAGCACAGGTCATTTCAGCAATGGAGATGAAGCCACATTCCAGATTTTTAGAGTGGTATGATGTATCCATTTCTGAAATGAAAGCTTTCATTGCATTGCATTTGTCTATGGGCCTTGTAGATAAACCTGAAATAGAGGATTATTGGGCAACATTTTGGCTCACACAGACGCCTGGTTTTGGGAGTGTAATGTCTAGAAATAGATTCGAAATTATTCTTTCATGCTTTCATTTGGTCAACAATAACAATTATGTAAGACAAGGTGAACCAGGGCATGATAAACTTTTCAAAGTCCGTCCAATAATACAGTTGATTATTCCCAAATTTGCAGCAGTCTACAGTCCACTCAAGGAACTTTCTTTAGATGAGATGACAATAGCATTCAAGGGGAGGTCAACACTCAAATGTTACAGTCCCAATAAACCAGATAAATATGGCTATAGAGTGTATGTTTTGAGTGAGAGCAGTTCAGGGTATGTTTTGCGTTGGTCCTTGCACACAGGGCAATACACAGATAATGCCAGCGACATCAGTGCAACTCATGCTGTTGTTCGTGAACTTGTCGATCCTTACACTGGAAAAGGCCACGAAATTTACATGGACAGTTACTATACCTCACCAGCAATTGCAAATGAATTAGCTGATTTGGAAACCGGACTATGTGGTACAGTGAGAAGTACAAGGAAAGGCATGCCTAAAAGCCTGGGGAAACCTATCTTGCATCTAAAAAAGGGAGATGACCCTGTTTTTATGCGGAAAGGTAAACTTCTGGCTTGTGCTTGGCAAGACACTAAACGTGTCACTATGCTCTCTACACTGCATGGCAATGCATGTGTTCAGAAAAGAATCAGGTCCAAGACAAATGCAACTGGCTTTCGCGCAATAAACAGACCACTGTGTGTCAACCAGTACAATATGTACATGGGGGGTGTAGACACATCAGACCAGAGGATGAAAACATATCTGTTTCCCCACCGGTCCAGGAAGTGGTATCACCGCATCTTTAACGCCATCCTCAGTATTTCTGTTGTCAACTCACACATTATTCACAGTAAATGCACCCCGGGCCCACACAAAGCCCTGAAGGCCTACATCCAGGACGTTGCTGATGCATTGCTGGCTGGTTACACCAAAAAGGTGGGTAGCAAAGGTGGCCGGCCTTCAAGAGCAGGGAGGGTAATACCACAAAGGCTAACAGAACGTCACTGGCTTTGTGAAGCAGAGGGCCGTCCAGACTGTGTTGTCTGCTCAGACCGTTCTCGTGTCAAAGGCAGGCGCCAGACAAAGTACAGGTGCCGTCAGTGTGGTGTCGGTCTTTGTGCTGTACCCTGCAATGAGAGATACCATACTGTCAAAAACTATAAACTGTGTCATTTAGATATGTGATATTTGAGATAATGGCCCCCAGGACCTCCAGCAGCCCCCGTGAAAATCCCCACTCACCCTGACCCAGGACGGGTTTACTTCTCCCGGGTCCCACACTTGACCTAATGGCCCCCAGGACCTCCAGCAGCCCCCGTGAAAATCCCCACTCACCCTGACCCAGGACGGGTTTACTTCTCCCGGGTCCCACACTTGACCTAATGGCCCCCAGGACCTCCAGCAGCCCCCCCGTGAAATTCCCCACACTCACTGCCCCAGGACGGTTTACTTCTCCCGGGTCCCACACTTGACCTAATGGCCCCCAGGACCTCCAGCAGCCCCCGTGAAAATCCCCACTCACCCTGGCCCAGGACGGGTTTACTTCTCCCGGGTCCCACACTATACATCATGGCCCTTGGAACCAGGTGCACCACTTGAACCCGGGTACCCACCCTTAAGCACCCCTCCCCGGGCTACACACCCTTGGACCGACCCTGTTACTCTGACTGGAGTAGAAGGCACCTGGTACTCTGTAATGTAACACACACCTCAAAACCACGGGATGCACGTGGTTTAGGAAGTGGCCACAGACAATTCTACATTCCTTGTATGACTTGCCATTCTTTGCATCCATAACTAAAACTTGGATGTTAGCCATTAAAATATTTCCCATTCCAACTGTGTAGAATCAGGTCCGTATTCCCATAGGGGTCACCATCCCTGCTGGATAAGTATAGAGATATGGAGGTTTGAGAAAGAGTCCACGACTCTTATTATGCCATTCTTTTGCATCTATAACTCTTCCTTGGATGTTAGCCATTCAAATATTTCCCATTCCAACTGTGGAGAATCAGGTCTGTATTCCCCATAGGGGTCACCATCCCTGCTGGATAAGTATCAAGATATGGAGGTTTGAGAAAGAGTCCCGCGACTCTTGTTTGCAGCACTTCAGATTTTGACACTCGACATGAGCACCAGACTTACCATTGGATTATCCAGAAAGCCTGTAAGCAACAAGGCATAGGGGGGATTTGTTGCCAAGACATGGCAGACACCCAGAGGCAGGCCTAGGGTGTTCACACCAATGTGACCTGCCCATTGGCAGGTGTCCGAGCGCCCCAGGCTAGGCTGCTCTTAGTAAGGGTTTGAGAAACATTGTTTATGTCGGACCGCTAGGCAGACTGGGCAGCTTGGTCTCGCTTCCAACAGGACTGTGGTTCTGAAAAGCACATAATTTCTCCAAGACGCAGTTATCCCAAGCCTACCTGTGTAGACCGACGGACATCGCAAATCAAGGTCTGGTGCCACCCCAAAGGAGTAAGACAACCAGCCCAATGAACTGCAGAGGTCCTGCTACAGAGGAGCCCAGGATGCCAAACGCCCAACGGCAAACGCAGATACCTCCAGCTTACCTGTGTAGACCCACAGACAACGCAAATAAAGGTCTGGTGCCACCCCAAAGGGGTAAGACAACCAGCCCAATGATCTGCAGAGGTCCTGCTACAGAGGAGCAAAGGTGCCAAACGTTAAGCACAGCCAACCTTAGCAGATGCCACAGACAAAGGTCTGGCGCCACCACAGGGGTAAGACAACCAGACCAATGAACTCCAGCACTGCTGCAGGGACCTGGTTTCCCCATAGGGAGGCCAGAAGGGCTAAGTAGGAAAAAATATGACTCCCATTCCCACATAAAACTAGACCCACAGTGCGCAGGGACCATCTGTAAAGATAAAACAAGACAGAGGCCCCTGCGATGGTGGGCCACATTTGCACATCGACCAGACAGTAGTCCCACCAAGGCCCAAGTTGGAGAACTCCAGCTCCAACACCACTGCTCACAAATCACTACCCAGGACCAGACACTGCTCCTGGGTCACACACTTCACACCATGCACCCTGCATGGGGCTGGCCCCGTCCCAGCCACTCACTGTACCCTGGGCATGACTCATAATGAGAGCAGCGTTACACCAGGCACATTGCACCAGGGTCCCATTCCATTGGCATTCTGCTCCTTTTTTCTTTTTTTTTTTTACCCCAGAGACAGTGCTTCAAAGTTGGGACACATTTTTGGGACATTCAGGGCCAATAGAACCAGAAAAAAGGCCCAGGAAAATGGATCTCTCATGCCCACAGACAGAGCTCAGTGCCAGGCATGCATAGAACCAGGATTTGTGCAAATGTCAATCGCAAAACGCCGTTTCCCAAAACTGCCCGACTATCCCGGGGAACAACGCCAAATGTCAAAGTTCGCGTGGGAGCAGCGTAGGGATTTTCGCGTGAGCAGCGTTAATCAGCCCGGGACTCCCGGGCTGAACCTTGTCTGCACAAACTCAGAAAAATGACTAAGTCGATGGGCGGCATATGGTACTCTGGATATGGTACTCTGGATATGGTACTCTATTGGGACTTTGTTAGAGACCCCCAGCAGCACTCTTTCTTTCTTTCTTTCTTTCTTTCTTTCTTTCTTTCTTTCTTTCTTTCTTTCTTTCTTTCTTTCTTTCTTTCTTTCTTTCTTTCTTTCTCTCTCTTTCTCTCTCTTTCTCTCTCTTTCTCTCTTTCTTTCGTTCTCTTTCTTTCTCTCTTTCTTTATTTTTTTTCTTTCTCTTTCTTTCTTTCTTTCTTTCTTTTTTGAGGGGGGGTTTGTTTGTTTTTTTCCACTAAATCCCAATTGAGGCTTAAAGTAGAAATAAAAAACTGTGGCGCTTAGAGGGTTAATATCAAAGTTCAAGTATACACATGTGATACATTGCTAGAATTGTCTTCATCAGTTCTTTCTTATGTCAGAGTTACAAACACACTTTGGGAGTCGACCCCAGGGACACCATGAATGAGGAGGGCATGTCACTCCACATACCAAGACGCACGGGCTTATCATTTCAGCCACACCATCCCTGTTGGGTGCACTCCAGGAGTCATGCGGTGTATGAGACACTGGAGCAGTGTCATCGGAGGACTCGCGCGCCAGGTGACCACGCCCCCAGTCCAAACATACAGCTGACCAGGCGGTGAGTACAGCCATCTGTTAAAATTGTAAAAGGACACAGTTAAAAATATCAACTCAACTTTAAACAAGTCAAATAACACCTCAAATTAAAAGTCAGACAGACTCGGGTGCGTCTGGGTTCTGGGATTGGCTGTACCTGGCTCTGCCGCCTGCGGTCCCTCTGATGCCTAGCTGGGGTCCTTGAGCGGCTAGGGTCAGTGCTGGATCGCTGTTCTCCGGGGCCGCTCTTTCTCTGGAGGTGACTCCGCCGCCTCTGGGGGATCTCTGGCATGGCGCCTGTTGGTTCTTGGACGGTGGCTGCCTGGCGCGGCTGATCTTAGACCTGGAGCATCTGACTCTAAAACCCAGCCCAAAACCCTGATTGGACGAGGGACACACCACGAGAACTGATCACTCTACGTGGGGCCAGCCTTGGAAGAGAGTGTCCAGAGTTAAATGGCCGAAACACTGATGACACCAAGGTCTACTGCTGAAGATGTGTTCCAAATTCTCACTGACCTTAACTTTAAAATCTCCAAAAATAGGGCAATAAAACAGGCTGAACAACGTTCATGTTTCATAACCCCAAGCCTGACCTTAAACCTAACCTTAGCCATTCAAGACCAATGCCTAAACCTAACCGGACACAGGGTCTATTTAAGTCTCAACTTCCACCCAATTTTCTGCCTTTCGCTTCAGTTGGACGTTTCTCCTTCCAGTGTTTGAAACTCTTCTTTGAAAAAAGCCCTCCACAAAGACGGCACGTCTCCTTTAATACCGCCATGCGACCTTAAAATGATGCTTCATAACCCTAAACCTGACCTTTACCCTAACCTTAGCCATTCAAGACCTATGCCTAAACCTAACCGGACACTGGGTCTACTAAAGTCCTAACTTCCACCCAATTCTCTGCTATATTCTTCAGTTTGAGTGACAAAATCACTTACTAATTCCTTGAGGTTTCTCCTTCCAGTCTTTAAAACTCTTCTTTGAAAAAAGCCCTCCACAAAGACGGCTTGTCTCCTTTAATGCTTCATAACACCAAACCTGACCTTCACCCTAACCTTAGCCATTCAAGACACATGCCAAACAGGCTGACAAAATATGACAACAAAAGGGGCTGAACAAGGCCTTTTACCACATTATACACAACATTGATTCACATATGCTTCAGATTTCACCTCACTTAAACAATGCTTAAAGGAAGGCTTTTCCCGTCCACCTCCCAACTGGTCTCTCTGAAGGCCACACGTCGGAAAGAAGGACCGTATGTCCATTGGCCAAGATCGACCTTGAAAAATCCCTCGGTGGACTTACAACGGTTTTCATTTAAACAAAAGACCCCATGGCAAGGACATTGGAAAGAAAGAGGAATGTTCTCCTACGACGTACGTGGGCCAGTGCCAAACCTTTGACCCTCTACTCCAAACCGTCCCTACGTTTAGTTCGGACGGGGAGGGTCATCGTGATAACTTATAACACCTAACCCTAACCCTAACCCTAACCCTAACCCTACCCTAACCCTAACCCTAACCCTACCCTAACCCTAACCCTAACCCTAACCCTCTAACCCTAACCCTAACCCTAACCCTAACCCACTTACCTAAAAGTCTCAGCCGTTAGCGCTAACGTTAGCCTGTTAGCCGCGGGGCTAATGCTAGCGCAGTATTCAACTGTTACTGCCCAGGACCAGTAAAAATGTCCCGCTCTGTTCCAAAAACTGAAGCAAACTAGAAGCCTCTCTTTGTCTGTCCCTCGTGGTCCTTTCATGTCCAAGTGTAAAGACAAAACCGGTCCAAACATGTCGTTTTTGGTCCTTTTTGTTTCATTGTTGAGCGCTTCTTCCTTCTGTCAGTCAGAACCCGCCCACGCGCTCAGTGACAGTGAAAGCAGCCAATCAGCTTTCAGAGCACAACTTCTCACTAGAATCTAGCCTCCTGATTGGTTCTTGTACATGTGGAAGCAAATGAGTACTTACGCGTCCGTTTATTAAAGACAAACACATTTCTAACGTGTATTTACCATAATGTTTTATGTATTTTCATTTGGTGAATTGTTTGTACACTATGCTTTTTCCACATTTTTTCTGGGTGTGACACGTCTGAAATAAGCCACTGGATCTGATAGTTTCACACATATATAAAGTATAGAAATAAATAAAATAAAATAAAGGCATAAATGATACTGATACTGATAGGTTTGTGCATTCAGTTCACAGCAAAACAGCCAATACATATTATATCCAGTTGTAAAATTAAATAATCAACCGTGTGGTGAAGAGTCCTTTTTGGCCCCAAAGACAGAACGCTGCCGACTACATTTGGATCCAACAAATAACCAAAAATTATTAAATCATTTTGCCTGATTTTTTTTCCCTACATCAATTTAATATTGCTGTAGGGGTCCCAGTTCAGTTGTGATTTTAGTGAAAAAGTCTCAAATTGGTATTTTAACAGTAAATTGCACAATTCAAGTGAAACTAAATTCGATAATTCCTTTTATGCTGTTTATACATTTGTCTCCAAAATGTACAAGACATCGCACCGGCCCAAATCACTGGGAGGCCACGGTCTATGGTGGTGTGATACTGGTCTATGCTGGTCTATGCTGGTGTGACTCTGGTCTATGCTGGTGTGACTCTGGTCTATGCTGGTGTGACTCTGGTCTATGCTGGTGTGACTCTGGTCTATGCTGGTGTGACTCTGGTCTATGTTGGTGTGACTCTGGTCTATGCTGGTCTATGCTGGTCTATGCTGGTGTGATGCTGGTCTATGCTGGTCTATGCTGGTGTGACTCTGGTCTATGCTGGTCTATGCTGGTCTATGCTGGTCTATGCTGGTGTGACTCTGGTCTATGCTGGTCTATGCTGGTTTTTTCAGCAGGGCTGGGACTCACCTCTCCCCCGGAGGCCTCGAGCTCCACCTCCACTGCTCACAAATCACTACCCAGGACCAGACACTGCTCCTGGGTCACACACTTCACACCTTGCACCCTGGATGGGGCTAACCCTAACCCTAACCCTTGGAAAAAATATTGTTTTTAAATAAAAATGAATAAACACTTTATTTTACCTCCTTATTTCACATTTTCACAAAAAACAAAGTAACACAAAACAATTCATGTTAAAACTCTTCAAATAATAATTTTTGGATTCAGAGCATGGTTCACATCCCACCATTTTATTGCAAACACCAAGCATGTTATACATCTTTCTGCCCACATGAGGGGGTAGTCGAGCAGATAAATCATCTTGAAGCCCCTACGTGTGTGAAGTATTTCCCTGAGGGCTTCACTGCTTTATGGGACTTCATTTTGCCATCACTAGTATTTGTACTTAGGAGGCTCCTGGGGGCGTGTCCTCACCTGGGGCGGGGTGCAGGTTTGTTGGGGGCGTGTCCTCACCTGGGGCGGGGTGCAGGTGAGTCAGGGGGACATTTTTATGTCTGAACAGCCCTATTACACACCATTATATGCACAAAGACAGAACATACACACCTCCATCATACACCCAAACATTTGTATTTTTAAATATTCACACATTATTACCCCCGACACCCCCCCCACCCCGCCCCAGGTGACCATATGCCCCAGACACATCCCAAAAGAAAAATAACCACCAAAAAACAGGCCTCCAGAGCCAAATACAAACGTCTGGGGAAACTGCCCAAAGTCAAATGGAGCCATTTCAGAATAAATGACTCCATCATGTTCTGACGTGTTCAGGGCAACGTGCTTAAAATGGAAGTCAATGGAGAAGGCCACCAACTTAAACCACCTTCAAAACAAAACATCAGACAACTTTGTCACTAATCTGACATTTTGACATGTCCAAGACAAATGATTTAAGCCTCATTCATAGTTCACATGAAGAATGGGACATTTAGGGGACATTTTCAACTCCTCTCCTTAGCTTTTTCATATGACCATTAAAATATAAAAATCTTGGATTTTTATCCTAAGTTTAGTATTTTAGGACCCTAACCCTAACCCTGAGTGTATTTACAGAATAAAGTAAGAAAAAATGTAAAAATAAATGATCTCTTCTACTTTTATAGCTGGAGCTAATGGTTGGACGGGTTAGGGTTAAAACAAGAATTTAAAAAAACATGACACACAACACAGATTCATCTTTTGGTTTATTTTCTTTCATTTGATCCACTTCACAAATGTCTGGTCCGGGCCGCGCTCCGGTCCGGCCCGCGCTCTGGTCCGGCCCGCGCTCTGGTCCACTCAGTCTCAGACCTGGTTCAGTTCTAGCCCGGCCCGTACCTGGTCGATGCATGGCATCGGTACATGGCTATGTTGCCGTGGCAACGCCTTCCTTCAGCCAATCAGAAGTCGCTCTGGACTTCTCAGCCGAGTGTCTAATGAACTGCATTTCCCATCATCCTCAGGGATATAGGGGTCAGGGGTCAGGCAGGTCTGAGGTGTCCACCGTCACCTGAAACGGAAGACAAAGGGTTAATCAACACTGAACCTCCCACAGCAGGACGGGACAGAAGGGGGCGCTCTGGGACAGAAGGGGGCGCTCTGGGACAGAAGGGGGCGCTCTGGGACACACAGGGGGCTCTGGGACACACAGGGAGCGCTCTGGGACAGAAGGGGGCGCTCTGGGACAGAAGGGGGCGCTCTGGGACAGAAGGGGGCGCTCTGGGACACACAGGGAGCGCTCTGGGACAGAAGGGGGCGCTCTGGGACAGAAGGGGGCGCTCTGGGACACACAGGGGGCGCTCTGGGACACACAGGGTGCGCTCTGGGACACACAGGGTGCGCTCTGGGACACACAGGGGGCGCTCTGGGACACACAGCGGGCGCCTGGGACAGAAGAGCTCTGGGACACACAGGGGGCTCTGGGACAGAAGGGGCTCTGGGACACACAGGGGCACTCTGGGACAGAAGGGGCTCTGGGACAGAAGGGGGCTCTGGGACACACAGGCGCTCTGGGACAGAAGGGCTCTGGGACACACAGGGGCTCTGGGACAGAAGGCGCTCTGGGACAGAAGGGGGCGCTCTGGGACACACAGGGGGCGCTCTGGGACACACAGGGGGCGCTCTGGGACACACAGGGGGCGCTCTGGGACAGAAGGGGGCGCTCTGGGACAGAAGGGGGCGCTCTGGGACACACAGGGGGCGCTCTGGGACACACAGGGGGCGCTCTGGGACACACAGGGGGCGCTCTGGGACACACAGGGACATCTTTCCTAACCCTTTATTCTCTTCCACCGAGGACACTGCTGTTGACTTTATCTGCTCCTCATTGTTTCTTCACTTATGCCTCAGTGAATATATCAACCTTTTTGTGTCCGTTTGCCTCAGAGGGTCAGTTGTCTCACTTTTTACTCATTGTCACAACTAAGAAAGTGGTGTAGTTTTAGGGTTAGGGGTCCACAACCCCTATCGAACCCAGGGCCCTTTTTCCGTTTGTTTAACTTTGAGCTTAGCAGCTGTTAGGACCATTTGGATCATTATCCCCCAAAACTTTAGTCCAGACCCAGAGAGTCTCCCAGTCCAGTCCTGTCCCAGTCCAGACCTGTCCCTGTCCAGTCCTGTCCCAGTCCAGTCCTGTCCCTGCCCTGTCCCAGTCCAGACCTGTCCCTGTCCAATCCTGTCCAGTCCAGTCCAGTCTAGTCCTGTCCCTGTCCCAGTCCTGTCCCAGTCCAGTCTAGTCCTGTCCCTTGTCCCAGTCCCTGTCCTGTCCCAGTCCAGTCCAATCCTGTCCCAGTCCAGTCTAGTCCTGTCCCTGTCCCTTGTCCCAGTCCTGTCCCTGTCCCAGTCCCTTGTCCCTGTCCCAGTCCAGTCCAGTCCTGTCCCAGTCCCTTGTCCCAGTCCAGTCCAGTCCTGTCCCAGTCCAGTCCAGTCCCGTCCTGTCCCTGTCCCTGTCCCGTCCCAGCACTTGCCTTGATAAAGATGATGTCGTCCTTGATGTAGGACCCTGCCTCTGTCCCTGCCCTGTCCCAGTCCCTGTCCCAGTCCAGTCCAGTCCAGTCCCTGTCCCTGTCCCGTCCCAGCACTTGCCTTGATAAAGATGATGTCGTCCTTGATGTAGGACCCCGCCTCCATCATGCTCTGTCCCAGTCCCTTGTCCCTGCCCTGTCCCTTGTCCCAGTCCCTTGTCCCTGCCCTGTCCCTTGTCCCAGTCCCTTGTCCCAGTCCCTGCCCTGTCCCGTCCCAGTCCCTTGTCCCAGTCCCTTGTCCCTGTCCCTTGTCCCTGTCCCGTCCCAGCCCTGTCCCGTCCCAGCACTTGCCTTGATAAAGATGGTGTCGTCCTTGATGTAGGACCCCGCCTCCGTCCCTGCCCTGTCCCTTGTCCCTTGTCCCAGTCCCTTGTCCCAGTCTTGTCCCTGTCCCGTCCCAGCCCTGTCCCGTCCCAGCACTTGCCTTGATAAAGATGGTGTTGTCCTTGATGTAGGACCCTGCCTCCATCATGCTGTCCCAGTCCCTTGTCCCTGCCCTGTCCCTTGTCCCAGTCCCTTGTCCCTGTCCCGTCCCAGTCCTGTCCCGTCCCAGCACTTGCCTTGATAAAGATGGTGTCGTCCTTGATGTAGGACCCTGCCCTGTCCCAGCCCTGTCCCAGCCCCTTGTCCCTGCCCTGTCCCTTGTCCCTGTCCCAGTCCCAGCCCTGTCCCGTCCCAGCACTTGCCTTGATAAAGATGGTGTTGTCCTTGATGTAGGACCCTGCCCTGTCCCAGTCCCTTGTCCCTTGTCCCTGTCCCTTGCCCTTGTCCCGTCCCAGCCCTGTCCCTTGTCCCTGTCCCATCCCAGCACTTGCCTTGATAAAGATGGTGTCGTTCTTGATGTAGGACTCTGCCCTGTCCCAGTCCCTTGTCCCTGCCCTGTCCCTTGTCCCAGTCCCTTGTCCCTGTCCCGTCCCTGTCCCGTCCCAGCACTTGCCTTGATAAAGATGGTGTCGTCCTTGATGTAGGACCCCGCCTCCGTCCCTGCCCTGTCCCAGTCCCTTGTCCCAGTCCCTTGTCCCAGTCCCTTGTCCCAGTCCCTGCCCTGTCCCAGTCCCTTGTCCCTTGTCCCTGTCCCAGTCCAGTCCTGTCCCAGTCCCAGCCCTGTCCCGTCCCAGCACTTGCCTTGATAAAGATGGTGTTGTCCTTGATGTAGGACCCTGCCCTGTCCCTGCCCTGTCCCTTGTCCCTTGTCCCAGTCCCTTGTCCCAGTCCCTTGTCCCTGTCCCGTCCCAGCCCTGTCCCGTCCCAGCACTTGCCTTGATAAAGATGGTGTCGTCCTTGATGTAGGATTCTGCCCTGTCCCAGTCCCTTGTCCCTGCCCTGTCCCTTGTCCCAGTCTTGTCCCTGTCCCGTCCCAGCCCTGTCCCGTCCCAGCACTTGCCTTGATAAAGATGGTGTCGTCCTTGATGTAGGACCCCGCCTCCGTCCCTGCCCTGTCCCTTGTCCCTTGTCCCAGTCCCTTGTCCCAGTCTTGTCCCTGTCCCGTCCCAGCCCTGTCCCGTCCCAGCACTTGCCTTGATAAAGATGGTGTCGTCCTTGATGTAGGACCCCGCCTCCATCATGCTCTGTCCCAGTCCCTTGTCCCTGCCCTGTCCCTTGTCCCAGTCCCTTGTCCCAGTCCCTTGTCCCTGTCCCGTCCCAGCCCTGTCCCGTCCCAGCACTTGCCTTGATAAAGATGGTGTCGTCCTTGATGTAGGACCCCGCCTCCGTCCCTGCCCTGTCCCTTGTCCCTTGTCCCAGTCCCTTGTCCCAGTCTTGTCCCTGTCCCGTCCCAGCCCTGTCCCGTCCCAGCACTTGCCTTGATAAAGATGGTGTCGTCCTTGATGTAGGACCCCGCCTCCGTCCCTGCCCTGTCCCTTGTCCCTTGTCCCAGTCCCTTGTCCCAGTCTTGTCCCTGTCCCGTCCCAGCCCTGTCCCGTCCCAGCACTTGCCTTGATAAAGATGGTGTCGTCCTTGATGTAGGACCCCGCCTCCGTCCCTGCCCTGTCCCTTGTCCCAGTCTTGTCCCTGTCCCGTCCCAGCCCTGTCCCGTCCCAGCACTTGCCTTGATAAAGATGGTGTCGTCCTTGATGTAGGACCCCGCCTCCATCATGCTCTGGTTGGCGAACAGGGGGCACCCGGAGGCGATGTTCATTTCAACCGTGGGTCGTTTGAAGCTGCTGCTGTTCGGGTCGGGTTTGAAGGCGTCACCCAGATGTTTCCGCGAGCCGCCCTGGTCCATGAGCATCAACGTCACCTAGGCAACGCACAGGAAGTGCACAGGAAACAGAGGGGCATTGAATATTTGTTAATATTTGTTAGTTGGGTCGATATTATCCATTATTTTAAAGGACACTGACTAAGTTTGGTTAAAATCACAGGATTTGTGGATTTAATTTGTAACTTTTTTTCCAATCAGTGTGTTCAACACACACACACTGTAAACTGTGTGTGTGTGTGTGTGTGTGTGTGTATGCGTGTGTAGTTATTATACTGTTATTCCAAATAAGGGCGCAGCAGGTGGACAGTTTTTTAAATGTGGTTTGTTTCTCTTTAATCTGGAAAAACCGTTTGAGATTCAGAATCTCGGCAAAGAATCACCACAACACAACCCTCTGTTATAAAACAGACAACATAAAATGATGAGGGACAGTGGAAGTGTTAATGGAATGTTCTGACCTCACGTGCTTTTACCATTTAAAGTCACATGGTGCCTTTTTAAATGTGTTTGTGCCACTTTGTGGTGAAAACACGTCGGCATGTGCCCATCGCCACGATAAGGGCTCTTTTTTAATTTAAATGAATGGAACTGAATTAATCTTCACGTAGACGACGTGACGGCCAAACTCCAGACTGATGTTCGGGGTGAGGTTGTACACCTTCTGTTTAAAAGGCCGAGTCAGGGTTAGTTCAGTGGACAGTATTGTGTTTAACTGTTTACCTTCTGCTTGAAGGGCCAGTGCAGCAGTGCGTCGTACTCTCCTCTCATCACCACAAAGAACAGCGACAGGTGCGTGCCTTTGCCCATCCCGTCTCCGTTCAGGTAAACCCGGGCGCACATCTTGTACCCGAAGTACGACGTGTAAAACGGCTGAGAATAAAGACTCAACGTTTTCCCCGAAACCGCCTCCTGCTTCCGCCGCGCGTAATCCCGGATCTTCCAGATCAGAGTGCCGTTATAGCTCGCCGTCTCCAGAACCTGCAACAGGGTTAGGGTTTAGTCCTGGTGTAGGTCTGGTGTAGTCCTGGTGTTGGCCTGGTGCAGGCCTGGTGTAGTCCTGGTGTAGTCCTGGTGTAGTCCTGGTTTAGTCCTGGTGTAGGTCTGGTTTGGGCCTGGTTTAGTCCTGGTTTAGGCCTGGTTTAGTCCTGGTGTAGGTCTGGTTTGGGCCTGGTGTAGTCCTGGTGTAGTCCTGGTGTTGGCCTGGTGCAGGCCTGGTGTTGGCCTGGTGTAGTCCTGGTTTAGTCCTGGTTTAGGCCTGGTTTAGGCCTGGTGTAGTCCTGGTGTAGTCCTGGTGTAGTCCTGGTGTAGTCCTGGTGTAGTCCTGGTGTAGTCCTGGTTTAGTCCTGGTGTAGGCCTGGTGTAGTCCTGGTGTAGTCCTGGTGTAGTCCTGGTTTAGTCCTGGTGTAGGCCTGGTGTAGGCCTGGTGTAGTCCTGGTGCAGTCCTGGTGCAGGCCTGGTGTAGTCCTGGTGTAGGCTTCGTGTAGTCATGGTGTAGTCCTGGTGTAGGCCTGGTGTAGTCCTGGTGCAGGCCTGGTGTAGTCCTGGTTTAGGCCTACACCAGGCCTGGTGTAGGCCTGTTTAGGTCTGGTTTAGGTCTGGTTTAGGTCTGGTTTAGGTCTGGTTTGGGTCTGGTTTAGGTCTGGTTTAGGCCTGGTGTAGGCCTGGTGTAGTCCTGGTGTAGGCCTGGTTTAGGCCTGGTTTAGGCCTGGTTTAGGTCTGGTTTTGTCCTGTGTAGGCCTGGTTTTCTACTGGTTTTGTCCTGGTTTAGGCCTAGTTTAGGCCTAGTTTAGGGCTGGTGTAGGCCTGGTGTAGGTCTGGTTTAGGTCTGGTTTAGGTCTGGTTTAGGTCTGGTTTAGGCCTGGTTTAGGCCTGGTTTAGGCCTGGTTTAGGCCTGGTTTGGGTCTGGTTTAGGCCTGGTTTAGGCCTGGTTTTGTCCTGTGTAGGCCTGGTTTAGGCCTGGTTTAGGTCTGGTTTAGGTCTGGTTTAGGCCTGGTTTTGTCCTGGTGTAGGCCTGGTTTAGGCCTGGTGTAGTCCTGGTGTAGTCCTGGTGTAGTCCTGGTTTAGGCCTGGTTTAGTCCTGGTGTAGGTCTGGTTTGGGCCTGGTTTAGTCCTGGTTTAGGCCTGGTTTAGGCCTGGTGTAGTCCTGGTGTAGTCCTGGTGTAGTCCTGGTGTAGTCCTGGTGTAGGCCTGGTTTTGTACTGGTTTTGTCCTGGTGTAGTCCTGGTTTAGTCCTGGTGTAGTCCTGGTGTAGTCCTGGTGTAGTCCTGGTGTAGTCCTGGTGTAGTCCTGGTGCAGGCCTGGTGCAGGCCTGGTGTAGTCCTGGTGTAGTCCTGGTGTAGTCCTGGTGTAGTCCTGGTGTAGGCCTGGTGTAGTCCTGGTGTAGGCCTGGTGCAGGCCTGGTGTAGTCCTGGTGTAGTCCTGGTGTAGTCCTGGTGTAGGCCTGGTGTAGTCCTGGTGTAGTCCTGGTGTAGTCCTGGTGTAGGCCTGGTGTAGGCCTGGTGTAGGCCTGGTGTAGGCCTGGTCTAGTCTCACCTGGAAGCGAAGGTCCATATCAGCCAATCGGATCTCGTGAACGCTGAGCATGTCGTCATGGCGACCGAGCTGCGTCTCCAGTGTCGCTGCACAAAGTGAAAAGTGAGTGTTTTAAGTGTTTGTCTTGGATTTGTTTGACCCTTCAGTGCTGTGACTGCAGCGTCTCACGTGAGGCTTTTAGAGGTTTGCATTGATTGACAGTAATGGATTTAGAGGTTTGTTCTGCTTTGTGACTCTGCTCTGTCTCCCGATAAGTACCAGCGTCTCACTCCCTGGTTCTCAGATACAATATACACGGGATGTGCTTCTACAACTGAATACACCAGGTCAGCAGGATCACAACCAGCTACTCAACAGGTAACTGGAGAAAAAGTATTCAAAATTCAGTACCAACATTTGGAAAAGTAATGGAATATGTTAAAATACTTTTCAAACCATGTATTCAGTATTCTGTAACCAAACACATTTATGTATACCAGTACATTTATAAAAACATTTATATTTTCCTTTTTTTCCAGTAGGTGGTAGATCATTTTGACTTGGTCATTTCATAAGAAGCTCTCATTCTGACAAACTGTGGGCAGCCCTGACTTAAATCTAGCTCTTAACACCACACTCCCTGCTAAATCTTCTTTGGGTTTGTCTGTAGCTGCTCCTTCTGCTCCTGAGCCTCAGTTTGGGTGTGAACCAGGGCTTGTCGTTGTCATAGATCCTCCTGATACCGTCCTCAGACTCTGATGTGTCCCGTCCTCATCCAAACCATCTGTGGCAGAACCCGTCCCGGTCTGTGATGTCCAAACAGCACGGAGCTCCTCCTCTGGTCCACTTCAGGCCTCACCACAGGTTTGAGAGCTTCAGCCTCGGCCTGTGGGGATCAGGTGGACCACGGCCTGAAAAGCCCAGGGCCCAAAGGCACCACTCACTGTGGTGTGACAGTGACCCAGCGTGTTCTGCTCTCAGGTCGAGCGTTTAATAAACTGTCTGTACTTTGGCTGAGATTTCTCTTCTTCAAATCCCTGAGGATGATCAACAAGTACCTGGTCCTCCAGCATGACCTATGTGTCCTGCGCTCGGTGGGATGAGAATGAAGTGAACTCCCTCTGGGTCAGGCTCATGTGGGCCGGGCTTACCCAGGGCGTGGCTGGTCCCAGGTCCGGTCCGGGCCTGTTCCAGAGCTGTGATCCGGGTTCTGAGCGCCTCCACAGATGTTCTGATGTTCTCCACTTCGTCTCGGACCAAACGCACAGAACGCAGCTCTATCTCCAGCTCCAGCAGCTTCTCTGAGTGAGTGCTCAGCAGCTTCTGCAGCAGAACCAAGAAATGAGTCAGAACCGGGTCAGAGCCGGGATACAGCTGTGGAGTCGATACTATGTTTACTGTTAAAACACATCCCTGCACAAGTCTGCAGCTCCATCATAAAACCTGGTCAAATGAATTCTTAAATGGTGTGTTGATCAGCCTTCCAAATAGTACGAGTAAAAAAAAAATCTAAAGCGTATCAGAGAACAGGAAATGACTCAAGATTTGTTCAAATATTTCTTTTAATACTCTGCTAAATAAGACCCGCATCACCTTTTCTCCCCAGACCTCCCCACATATCCTGATCATATTTTTTCAGACTTTGCTAGGCTGAACTCTTTGACTTATTGGGCCCCGCCCACTTTAGCCCCTTTTTCTACAGACTGGCACTGCCGTTGCATTGGTGCCTGTGTGCACATTGGATTTATTACTGCTGCTCTGGGGGAAGCTCCTGATTCGTCTGGCGCCCGGGGCACTGGGCGTGGCAGATGCCTTTAGCTTTAGATATAATCCTGCAGGTAGATGTTTTTGTTTTTGGCATTTTCACGTTTTTTGTTTTAACATTTTGTGTTTGAGTAAAAGCTGAGATCGATGTTCATTCACAAAATGCACAAAGCCCAGTCTCACCTGGACCGTGGTCAGCTTTTGCTCGCTCTGTCGGCTTCGCTCCTTCAGATCTTCACTGTGGGCCTCAGTCTCAGACAGACGACTGCTCAGACCTGGGAGAACCTGGAACCGGTCTGAGAGCTCCGCCCTCAAGTCCTCCACCTGCACGGGGGGGAGGGGCAGATTTATCTAAGTACTGAAGTTCATCCTGCAGCAGGAAGGAAGGACTGACAGTGAGCTACAAGAGTGAGGACGCAGGGTTAGGACGTAGGAGATAGGATGCAGGGGTTAGGACGTAGGAGATAGGATGCAGGGGTTAGGACGTAGGAGATAGGATGCAAGAGTTTGGATGTAGGAGCTAGGATGTAGGAGCTAGGATGGAGGAGCTAGGATGTAGGAGCTAGGACGCATGAACTAGGATGGAGGAGCTAGGACGTAGGAGATAGGATGCAAGAGTTTGGATGTAGGAGCTAGGACGCATGAACTAGGATGGAGGAGCTAGGATGTAGGAGCTAGGACGTATGAACTAGGATGGAGGAGCTAGGATGCAGGAGCTAGGACGTAGGAGATAGGATGCAAGAGTTTGGATGTAGGAGCTAGGACGCATGAACTAGGATGGAGGAGCTAGGACACAGGCGATAGGACGCATGAGATAGGACACAGGAACTAGGAGCTAGGACATAGGAGGTAGGATGAAGGAGCTAGGATAAATTAGGATGTAGGAGCTAGGATGTAAGACCTACCTTGCTCTCGAGGGCGGAGCTTCTGGATGACATCATTCGTAAATGTTCGGACATAAAAGTGGACTCGTGGAGTTTCAGCTCCTCCTTCAGACCCTGAAAGAACAAAACGCTCTCGTTCAACAATGACCTTTTCATTTTACTCTTTGTCTTTTGGGACGACGGGTGGAAATGAGCCTCGAGCTAGATCTGGTGAGCCGTTTGTTAACACACGCCGTCCCATTCAAACAAACAAACCTTCAGCGTCTCCAGGGGGCGCTGTGTTCAAATGCATTTTGTTGTAATACAGTGGGCTGTGAGGTCGAGTCACTGAGACAAATCATCAGGTTCCACATTTGTGAAATATTTCAAGGCAAAGTCCAACGTTATCAGTGGGTCCATCGGAGGTTAGGACATCATCATATTCTAGATCCCGTTTTAAAACCTCTCACCGGCGGATGTCCCACCGGTGAGACGCTGGACTTTTACTTTATATGATAAAAAAACCTCTTATTTCAGTCAAATCAACCGCTCTGGGATGAATTAAGAGTCCGTTTTTACTGGACTTTTTTTTTTTACTTTATTACACGTCTCTAAAACTCATTTGAAGTCAAATTAGCTTCAGCTTTGAAAGAGGAATTGTCAAAACCACAACAAATGCCCAAACTAGAGCCAATCAGGTCAAGCTTTACTTCTTCATTTATTTAACCATTAAAACACCTTTACACTTTGGTTTTCCTCTTGGCAGAGCTGGTTTGCATCAGACTCCACAGGTCAACGCTACAGAGTCTCAGCTTCACAAAGAGTCCAAACGTTTGTGCCGGAACAAAACGGGTGTTAACCCTCACCCTTTCATTACGTTTTATTACGCCCACGGCACAGTAAAAGCTTAAACGCCGAGCTCACGGTGCAGAGGGTTTGGCTTCACGGCGCGGAGGGTTTGGCGGTGCAGAGGGTTTGGCTTCACAGCGCGGAGGGTTTGGCTTCACGGTGCAGAGGGTTTGGCTTCACAGCGCGGAGGGTTTGGCTTCACGGCGCAGAGGGTTTGGCTTCACGGTGCGGTGCAGAGGGTTTGGCTTCACGGCACAGAGGGTTTGGCTTCACGGCGCAGAGGGTTTGGCTTCACGGCACAGAGGGTTTGGCTTCACGGCGCAGAGGGTTTGGCTTCACGGCGCAGAGGGTTTGGCTTCACGGAGCAGAGGGTTTGGCTTCACGGCGCAGAGGGTTTGGCTTCACGGTGCAGAGGGTTTGGCTTCACGGTGCAGAGGGTTTGGCTTCACGGTGCGGTGCAGAGGGTTTGGCTTCACGGTGCAGAGGGTTTGGCTTCACGGCGCAGAGGGTTTGGCTTCACGGTGCGGTGCAGAGGGTTTGGCTTCACGGTGCAGAGGGTTTGGCTTCACGGTGCAGAGGGTTTGGCTTCACGGCACAGAGGGTTTGGCTTCACGGTGCGGTGCAGAGGGTTTGGCTTCACGGCGCGGTGCAGAGGGTTTGGCTTCACGGTGCAGAGGGTTTGGCTTCACGGTGCGGTGCAGAGGGTTTGGCTTCACGGTGCAGAGGGTTTGGCTTCACGGTGCGGTGCAGAGGGTTTGGCTTCACGGCACAGAGGGTTTGGCTTCACGGTGCGGTGCAGAGGGTTTGGCTTCACGGTGCGGTGCAGAGGGTTTGGCTTCACGGTGCGGTGCAGAGGGTTTGGCTTCACGGTGCGGTGCAGAGGGTTTGGCTTCACGGTGCGGTGCGGTGCAGAGGGTTTGGCTTCACGGTGCGGTGCAGAGGGTTTGGCTTCACGGCGCGGTGCAGAGGGTTTGGCTTCGCGGTGCAGAGGGTTTGGCTTCACGGTGCGGTGCAGAGGGTTTGGCTTCACGGTGCAGAGGTTTGGCTTCACGGTGCGGTGCAGAGGGTTTGGCTTCACGGCACAGAGGGTTTGGCTTCACGGTGCGGTGCAGAGGGTTTGGCTTCACGGTGCGGTGCAGAGGTTTGGCTTCACGGTGCGGTGCAGAGGGTTTGGCTTCACGGTGCGGTGCAGAGGGTTTGGCTTCACGGTGCGGTGCAGAGGGTTTGGCTTCACGGTGCGGTGCAGAGGGTTTGGCTTCACGGCACAGAGGGTTTGGCTTCACGGTGCGGTGCAGAGGGTTTGGCTTCACGGTGCGGTGCAGAGGGTTTGGCTTCACGGTGCGGTGCAGAGGGTTTGGCTTCACGGTGCGGTGCAGAGGGTTTGGCTTCACGGTGCGGTGCAGAGGGTTTGGCTTCACGGTGCGGTGCAGAGGGTTTGGCTTCACGGTGCGGTGCAGAGGGTTTGGCTTCACGGTGCGGTGCAGAGGGTTTGGCTTCACGGTGCGGTGCAGAGGGTTTGGCTTCACGGTGCGGTGCAGAGGGTTTGGCTTCACGGTGCGGTGCAGAGGGTTTGGCTTCACGGTGCGGTGCAGAGGGTTTGGCTGAGGCCCGTTTCATGGACAGTGTTTCATGTCGAGTTAGGATTTTTTGTTTCAATTTAAAAACGTCAAACGAAGCTGATCTTTTTGAACAAACCTTAAAGGAGCAGCCGTATCTGTGGAACGGACAGTTGGCCTGTGCTTTGGGACACTCCCCCTGGTGGACATGTAACTGAAACACACAAACACAAAACATTTCACTTTGGTAACGGAGCGGCAGGAGGTACGGTCAGGCAGGCCCGGTCCGTCAGGCCGACCGCACCTCGGCCGACAGGGACAGACCCTTCTGAAGCCTCTCGCAGCCAAAACACGGCACAAAGTTGTCGGACGAGAACAAACTGAGTGACAGTTTGCCCCAGGGCAGCCGTGGCTCTCAGCACCAAATGTGTCAATCAAGACGACAAATGACTCGTCAGTAAATGTAATAAAGTACAAGCCTTTTAGTAGTAGTAGTAGTAGTAGTATTAATAGTAGTAGTAGTAGTAGTATTAATAGTAGTAGTAGTAGTAGTAGTAGTAGTAGTAGTAGTATTAATAGTAGTAGTAGTAGTAGCAGTAGCAGTAGCAGTAGTAGTAGTAGTAGTAGTATTAATAGTAGTAGTAGTATTAATAGTAGTAGTAGTAGTAGTAGTAGTAGTAGTAGTAGTAATGATAGTTCTTTTACCTCGGAGCGCGGCAGTGGAGCAGATGAACACAGGTTGGGACAGGAAACAGGAAATACTGGACACACCGTATCTTTGTGTTTCTACAAAAACATTTATAAAAAAGACTTGTGTCATTTTTAAATAATTAAATAACAAACGTGAAAACGGACAGAGCGTTGGCTCAATCTGGGTCACTGTCCAAACGTGTCTGAGCAGACGGTCTGTGGTCGCTCCAGTCTGTAAGAGACACTGACACAGACACTGAAGTCAAACCTGAAGAGCAGCTGCTTCATCTGTGTCAAACCACACTCAAAGTGATGCTGAAAAACTATATTTGTCCCGTCCAAATCAGACTGACGCCTGCAGCGCGCCCTAAAAGCTCCAGAAGCTTTAACCGGGTCAAATGCAGCAGCAGATTAACAGGCCAGTCTGTCCCTGTCTGGCAGGTGCTCACCTGTATGTCTGTCAAGGGCATCTTGCAGAGACAGAACTCGCAGCTCGTTTCTCTGTGTTTACATTTCCAGTTCAAATGTTCAGGGACGTCTTTCCTCATCATTCGCTCTTTACAACGTCCAAGAGGGCACGGCACCTCCAGGAACGGGCACACGGTCAGGTGATCCTGTAAACACCAAACACACCGTCAGGTGACCCTGTAAACACCAAACACCAAACACACGGTCAGGTGATCCTGTAAACACCAAACACACCGTCAGGTGACCCTGTAAACACCAAACACACGGTCAGGTGATCCTGCAAACACCAAACACACGGTCAGGTGACCCTGTAAACACCAAACACCAAACACACGGTCAGGTGACCCTGTAAACACCAAACACCAAACACACGGTCAGGTGATCCTGCAAACACCAAACACACGGTCAGGTGATCCTGTGAACACCAAACACACCGTCAGGTGATCCTGTGAACACCAAACACACCGTCAGGTGACCCTGTAAACACCAAACACCAAACACACGGTCAGGTGATCCTGCAAACACCAAACACACCGTCAGGTGACCCTGTAAACACCAAACACACCGTCAGGTGACCCTGTAAACACCAAACACACGGTCAGGTGATCCTGTGAACACCAAACACACGGTCAGGTGACCCTGCAAACACCAAACACACGGTCAGGTGACCCTGTAAACACCAAACACACGGTCAGGTGACCCTGTAAACACCAAACACACCGTCAGGTGATCCTGTGAACACCAAACACACGGTCAGGTGATCCTGCAAACACCAAACACACGGTCAGGTGATCCTGTACCAAACACCAAACACACGGTCAGGTGATCCTGCAAACACCAAACACACGGTCAGGTGCAAACACCAAACACACGGTCAGGTGCAAACACCAAACACACGGTCAGGTGCAAACACCAAACACACGGTCAGGTGATCCTGCAAACACCAAACACACGGTCAGGTGCAAACACCAAACACACGGTCAGGTGATCCTGCAAACACCAAACACACGGTCAGGTGATCCTGCAAACACCAAACACACGGTCAGGTGATCCTGCAAACACCAAACACACGGTCAGGTGACCCTGCAAACACCAAACACACGGTCAGGTGACCCTGCAAACACCAAACACACGGTCAGGTGACCCTGCAAACACCAAACACACGGTCATTGTTGCATGTGGGTATAGTTGGGTCCGATTGGGTACAGTTGGATGCGGGTGGGTTTGGTCGAGTACGGTTGGGTTTGGGTGGGTCTAGTTGGGTACAGTTGGGTGCGGGTGGGTTTGGTCGAGTACGGTTGGGTTTGGGTGGGTCTAGTTGGGTACAGTTGGGTGCGGGTGGGTTTGGCTGCGTACGGTTGGGTTTGGTTGTGTACGGTGGGGTTCGGTTGTGTACGGTGGGGTACGGTTGTGTACGGTGGGGTACGGTTGTGTATGGTGGGGTACGGTTGTGTACGGCTGTGTACGGTGGGTACGGTTGTGTACGGTGGGTACGGTTGCCTGGACTCACCGGCAGCTGCTGCAGACTGAGCTGTTCTGGTCTGTTTACGGTTGGGTTTGGTTGTGTATGGTGGGGTACGGTTGTGTACGGTGGGTACGGTTGTGTACGGTGGGTACGGTTGCCTGGACTCACCGGCAGCTGCTGCAGACTGAGCTGTTCTTTGCAGCCGTTGGCTTCACTTCGACAGAAAACTTTGAGCGCCAAGATTTCCCGCTGACAGCAAATGTCTCGAAAAATCTGCAAACGACATAAACGTGACATTTGTGAACCATTTAATGTTCAATAATATTTAAACATTTTAAAGTTACATCTTAAGCGAGGGAGGGGGACCTTTTACAAAAAAAGGACTAACAGTCGCAGATTTTCAAATCGCCGAGAAATCCTCCATTCAACCTTTAAGTATTTATATTTGTCTGAGACGGCAGTTGTTCATTTAAGATCAGTTTGAGAACAGACACCACTGGAATAAAACCACACACTTTGGATAAAAGACGGACCAGCGGCTCTGTTTCCTCTGAAATAAACAAAGGTCATTTTTGCTTCTGTTGTAGTTTTTTGAGTATTTTAGACATTAAGTCTGTGTGTGATACACTGTAGTTAACAACATCCAAACTGATAATGGTCCGGCCCACTGGGCCGGCCCACTGGGCCAGTGTAACAATCCAATGTGGCCCTTGACTCAAAAAGTCTGCCCAGACCTGATTTAGAGGTAAAATCATCTGCTTCTTAACAATGTTCACACCTTACTCTGATTGGTTAAATCCAGCCGTCACTCACTCAGAGTTTGACAAATCTGACCAATAGGAGCAGCAGATGGTCACACCATAATCGTGCTCAAAATGATATTTGCATATGAGTTTAAATAAAGTTAAATTAGTTTGTAAAGTAAAAACTATGGAAGGTTCAACATTTATGTGTTTGTCCAGTAAAACCTCAGGTCGTGTTAGTCAGGTCGTATGGAGTCGTACGGTTAGTCAGGTCGTACGGTTAGTCAGGTCGTATGGAGTCGTACGGTTAGTCAGGTCGTATGGAGTCGTACGGTTAGTCAGGTCGTACGGTTAGTCAGGTCGTATGGAGTCGTAGGGTTAGTCAGGTCGTATAGAGACGTACGATTAGTCAGGTCGTACGGTTAGTCAGGTCGTATGGAGTCGTAGGGTTAGTCAGGTCGTATGGAGTCGTACGGTTAGTCAGGTCGTATGGAGTCGTAGGGTTAGTCAGGTCGTATGGAGTCGTAGGGTTAGTCAGGTCGTATGGAGTCGTACGGTTAGTCAGGTCGTACGGTTAGTCAGGTCGTGTCGTAGGGTTAGTCAGGTCGTATAGAGACGTACGATTAGTCAGGTCGTACGGTTAGTCAGGTCGTATGGAGTCGTAGGGTTAGTCAGGTCGTATGGAGTCGTAGGGTTAGTCAGGTCGTATGGAGTCGTAGGGTTAGTCAGGTCGTATGGAGTCGTAGGGTTAGTCAGGTCGTATGGAGTCGTAGGGTTAGTCAGGTCGTATGGAGTCGTAGGGTTAGTCAGGTTGTATGGAGTCGTAGGGTTAGTCAGGTCGTATGGAGTCGTAGGGTTAGTCAGGTTGTATGGAGTCGTAGGGTTAGTCAGGTCGTATGGAGTCGTAGGGTTAGTCAGGTCGTACGGTTAGTCAGGTCGTATGGAGTCGTAGGGTTAGTCAGGTTGTATGGAGTCGTAGGGTTAGTCAGGTCGTATGGAGTCGTAGGGTTAGTCAGGTCGTACGGTTAGTCAGGTCGTATGGAGTCGTAGGGTTAGTCAGGTCGTATGGAGTCGTAGGGTTAGTCAGGTCGTATGGAGTCGTAGGGTTAGTCAGGTCGTATGGAGTCGTAGGGTTAGTCAGGTCGTATGGAGTCGTAGGGTTAGTCAGGTCGTAGGGTTAGTCAGGTCGTATGGAGTCGTAGGGTTAGTCAGGTCGTATGGAGTCGTAGGGTTAGTCAGGTCGTATGGAGTCGTAGGGTTAGTCAGGTCGTATGGAGTCGTAGGGTTAGTCAGGTCGTATGGAGTCGTAGGGTTAGTCAGGTCGTATGGAGTCGTAGGGTTAGTCAGGTCGTATGGAGTCGTAGGGTTAGTCAGGTCGTATGGAGTCGTAGGGTTAGTCAGGTCGTATGGAGTCGTAGGGTTAGTCAGGTCGTACCTTGTCGATGAAGAGCGGCTCGCAGTCGGCCGGACACATGGGGTTTGGGCGACTGTGGAGGTACAGACCAGAGTGAGCCACAAGGGGGAGCAGCACAGCTAAAGTTACATCTTTTACAACAGACTTGTCATTATTCTGGAGCAAAGTATCATGGTCTATGTATGTGCGTGTGACAGGCGTGTGACAGGCGTGTGACAGGCGTGTGACAGGCGTGTGACAGGCGTGTGACAGGCGTGTGACAGGCGTGTGACAGGTGTGTGACAGGAGTGTGACAGGCGTGTGACAGGTGTGTGACAGGCGTGTGACAGGCGTGTGACAGGTGTGTGACAGGTGTGTGACAGGAGTGTGTGACAGGCGTGTGACAGGCATGTGACAGGCGTGTGACAGGCGTGTGACAGGCGTGTGACAGGCGTGTGACAGGAGTGTGACAGGAGTGTGACAGGAGTGTGACAGGAGTGTGTGACAGGTGTGTGACAGGTGTGTGACAGGAGTGTGTGACAGGTGTGTGACAGGTGTGTGACAGGAGTGTGACAGGCGTGTGACAGGCGTGTGACAGGCGTGTGACAGGCGTGTGACAGGCGTGTGACAGGCGTGTGACAGGAGTGTGACAGGAGTGTGACAGGAGTGTGACAGGAGTGTGTGACAGGTGTGTGACAGGTGTGTGACAGGTGTGTACCAGACTGACAGGTGTGTGACAGGTGTGTGACAGGTGTGTGACAGGTGTGTGACAGGTGTGTACCAGACTGACAGGTGTGTGACAGGAGTGTGACAGGCGTGTGACAGGTGTGTGACAGGCGTGTGACAGGCGTGTGACAGGTGTGTGACAGGTGTGTGACAGGAGTGTGACAGGAGTGTGACAGGAGTGTGACAGGCGTGTGACAGGCGTGTGACAGGCGTGTGACAGGAGTGTGACAGGTGTGTGACAGGTGTGTGACAGGTGTGTGACAGGTGTGTGACAGGCGTGTGACAGGCGTGTGACAGGCGTGTGACAGGCGTGTGACAGGCGTGTGACAGGAGTGTGTGACAGGTGTGTGACAGGTGTGTGACAGGTGTGTACCAGACTGACAGGTGTGTGACAGGTGTGTGACAGGTGCGTACCAGACTGACAGGTGTGTGACAGGTGTGTACCAGACTGACAGGTGTGTAACAGGTGTGTGACAGGTGTGTGACAGGTGTGTACCAGACTGACAGGTGTGTAACAGGTGTGTACCAGACTGACAGGTGTGTACTAGACTGACAGGTGTGTGACAGGTGCTCACCTGAGCAGGTCTCCGATGCAGGAGTTGCAGAAGCGGTGGCCACACTCGGTCTGTCGCGGTTGCACCAGGACGAGGCCGCACTTCTCACATCTGTATTTATCGTCAGGAGGAAATACGAAGCGCTCTCTGAAACCTCCCAGCACCGGCAGTAGCGCCCCCCCTGGACACACGTAGGAACAGCTGCAGTGAGGAGGCTCACGGGGCTACGTTATTTATTTATTTAAACGACAGTTGTATTTGGTCTTGTTAAAATGAGTTTAAAATGACATTACTCTGAGTTTCTCGTATTTTTAAAAATGGTTCTTTCGGCTTGTTGTTTTCCAAGTTTCCGGGAGCGTCGCCCCCTGCAGGACACTCTGCTCTGGACCATGACACCTCTGCAGGTATCTCTGTCTCCCCCTCTGTCTCACCCTCTCCAGGTGTCCCTGTCTCACCCTCTCCAGGTGTCCCTGTCTCCCCCTCTGTCTCACCCTCTCCAGGTGTCCCTGTCTCCCCCTCTGTCTCACCCTCTCCAGGTGTCCCTGTCTCACCCTCTCCAGGTGTCCCTGTCTCACCCTCTCCAGGTGTCCCTGTCTCACCCTGTGTCTCACCCTCTCCAGGTGTCCCTGTCTCCCCCTCTGTCTCACCCTCTCCAGGTGTCCCTGTCTCACCCTCTCCAGGTGTCCCTGTCTCCCCCTCTGTCTCACCCTCTCCAGGTGTCCCTGTCTCGCCCTCTGTCTCACCCTCTCCAGGTGTCCCTGTCTCCCCCTCTGTCTCACCCTCTCCAGGTGTCCCTGTCTCCCCCTCTGTCTCACCCTCTCCAGGTGTCCCTGTCTCCCCCTCTGTCTCACCCTCTCCAGGTGTCCCTGTCACACCCTCTGTCTCACCCTCTCCAGGTGTCCCTGTCTCACTCTCCAGGTGTCCCTGTCTCACTCTCCAGGTGTCCCTGTCTCACCCTCTCCAGGTGTCCCTTTCTCACCCTCTGTCTCACCCTCTCCAGGTGTCCCTTTCTCACCCTGTGTCTCACCCTCTCCAGGTGTCCCTGTCTCCCCCCTGTCTCACCCTCTCCAGGTGTCCCTGTCTCCCCCTCTGTCTCACCCTCTCCAGGTGTCCCTGTCTCACCCTCTCCAGGTGTCCCTGTCTCACCCTCTGTCTCACCCTCTCCAGGTGTCCCTGTCTCCCCCTCTGTCTCACCCTCTCCAGGTGTCACTGTCTCCCCCTCTGTCTCACCCTCTCCAGGTGTCCCTGTCTCACCCTCTGTCCCATCCTCTCCAGGTGTCACTGTCTCCCCCTCTGTCTCACCCTCTCCAGGTGTCCCTGTCTCACCCTGTGTCTCACCCTCTCCAGGTGTCTCTGTCTCCCCCTCTGTCTCACCCTCTCCAGGTGTCACTGTCTCACCCTGTGTCTCACCCTCTCCAGGTGTCTCTGTCTCACCCTGTGTCTCACCCTCTCCAGGTGTCCCTTTCTCACCCTGTGTCTCACCCTCTCCAGGTTTCCCTGTCTCACCCTCTCCAGGTGTCCCTGTCTCACCCTCTGTCTCACCCTCTCCAGGTGTCCCTGTCTCACCCTGTGTCTCACCCTCTCCAGGTGTCTCTGTCTCCCCCTCTGTCTCACCCTCTCCAGGTGTCCCTTTCTCACCCTGTGTCTCACCCTCTCCAGGTTTCCCTGTCTCACCCTCTCCAGGTGTCCCTGTCTCACCCTCTGTCTCACCCTCTCCAGGTGTCCCTGTCTCACCCTCTGTCTCACCCTCTCCAGGTGTCTCTGTCTCCCCCTCTGTCTCACCCTCTCCAGGTGTCCCTTTCTCACCCTGTGTCTCACCCTCTCCAGGTTTCCCTGTCTCACCCTCTCCAGGTGTCCCTGTCTCACCTCTGTCTCACCCTCTCCAGGTGTCCCTGTCTCACCCTCTGTCTCACCCTCTCCAGGTGTCCCTGTCTCACCCTCTCCAGGTGTCCCTGTCTCCCCCTCTGTCTCACCCTCTCCAGGTGTCCCTGTCTCCCCCTCTGTCTCACCCTCTCCAGGTGTCCCTGTCTCCCCCTCTGTCTCACCCTCTCCAGGTGTCTCTGTCTCACCCTCTCCAGGTGTCCCTGTCACACCCTCTGTCTCACCCTCTCCAGGTGTCCCTGTCACACCCTCTGTCTCACCCTCTCCAGGTGTCCCTTTCTCACCCTCTGTCTCACCCTCTCCAGGTGTCCCTTTCTCACCCTGTGTCTCACCCTCTCCAGGTGTCCCTGTCTCCCCCCCTGTCTCACCCTCTCCAGGTGTCCCTGTCTCCCCCTCTGTCTCACCCTCTCCAGGTGTCCCTGTCTCCCCCTCTGTCTCACCCTCTCCAGGTGTCCCTGTCTCCCCCTCTGTCTCACCCTGTCCAGGTGTCACTGTCTCCCCCTCTGTCTCACCCTCTCCAGGTGTCCCTGTCTCACCCTCTGTCTCACCCTCTCCAGGTGTCACTGTCTCCCCCTCTGTCTCACCCTCTCCAGGTGTCCCTTTCTCACCCTGTGTCTCACCCTCTCCAGGTTTCCCTGTCTCACCCTCTCCAGGTGTCCCTGTCTCACCCTCTGTCTCACCCTCTCCAGGTGTCCCTGTCTCACCCTCTGTCTCACCCTCTCCAGGTGTCCCTGTCTCACCCTCTGTCTCACCCTCTCCAGGTGTCCCTGTCTCCCCCTCTGTCTCACCCTCTCCAGGTGTCCCTGTCTCCCCCTCTGTCTCACCCTCTCCAGGTGTCCCTGTCTCCCCCCCTGTCTCCCCCTCTCCAGGTGTCCCTGTCTCACCCTCTGTCTCACCCTCTCCAGGTGTCCCTGTCTCACCCTCTCCAGGTGTCCCTGTCTCACCCTCTCCAGGTGTCCCTGTCTCCCCCTCTGTCTCACCCTCTCCAGGTGTCCCTGTCTCACCCTCTCCAGGTGTCCCTGTCTCCCCCTCTGTCTCACCCTCTCCAGGTGTCCCTGTCTCCCCCTCTGTCTCACCCTCTCCAGGTGTCCCTGTCTCACCCTCTCCAGGTGTCCCTGTCTCCCCCTCTGTCTCACCCTCTCCAGGTGTCCCTGTCACACCCTCTGTCTCACCCTCTCCAGGTGTCCCTGTCACACCCTCTGTCTCACCCTCTCCAGGTGTCCCTGTCTCACTCTCCAGGTGCCCCTGTCTCACCCTCTCCAGGTGTCCCTTTCTCACCCTCTGTCTCACCCTCTCCAGGTGTCCCTGTCTCCCCCTCTGTCTCACCCTCTCCAGGTGTCCCTGTCTCACCCTCTGTCTCACCCTCTCCAGGTGTCCCTTTCTCACCCTCTGTCTCACCCTCTCCAGGTGTCCCTGTCTCCCCCTCTGTCTCACCCTCTCCAGGTGTCCCTGTCTCACCCTCTGTCTCACCCTCTCCAGGTGTCCCTGTCTCCCCTGTCTCACCCTCTCCAGGTGTCCCTGTCTCCCCCTCTGTCTCACCCTCTCCAGGTGTCCCTGTCTCCCCCTCTGTCTCACCCTCTCCAGGTGTCCCTGTCTCCCCCTCTGTCTCACCCTCTCCAGGTGTCACTGTCTCCCCCTCTGTCTCACCCTCTCCAGGTGTCCCTGTCTCACCCTCTGTCTCACCCTCTCCAGGTGTCACTGTCTCCCCCTCTGTCTCACCCTCTCCAGGTGTCCCTGTCTCACCCTGTGTCTCACCCTCTCCAGGTTTCCCTGTCTCACCCTCTCCAGGTGTCCCTGTCTCACCCTCTGTCTCACCCTCTCCAGGTGTCCCTGTCTCCCCCTCTGTCTCACCCTCTCCAGGTGTCCCTGTCTCCCCCTCTGTCTCACCCTCTCCAGGTGTCACTGTCTCCCCCTCTGTCTCACCCTCTCCAGGTGTCCCTGTCTCACCCTCTGTCTCACCCTCTCCAGGTGTCCCTGTCTCACCCTCTGTCTCACCCTCTCCAGGTGTCCCTTTCTCACCCTGTGTCTCACCCTCTCCAGGTGTCCCTGTCTCCCCCCCTGTCTCACCCTCTCCAGGTGTCCCTGTCTCCCCCTCTGTCTCACCCTCTCCAGGTGTCCCTGTCTCCCCCTCTGTCTCACCCTCTCCAGGTGTCCCTGTCTCACCCTGTGTCTCACCCTCTCCAGGTGTCTCTGTCTCCCCCTCTGTCTCACCCTCTCCAGGTGTCCCTTTCTCACCCTGTGTCTCACCCTCTCCAGGTTTCCCTGTCTCACCCTCTCCAGGTGTCCCTGTCTCACCCTCTGTCTCACCCTCTCCAGGTGTCCCTGTCTCACCCTCTGTCTCACCCTCTCGAGGTGTCTCTGTCTCCCCCTCTGTCTCACCCTCTCCAGGTGTCCCTGTCTCACCCTCTGTCTCACCCTCTCCAGGTGTCCCTGTCTCACCCTCTGTCTCACCCTCTCCAGGTGTCTCTGTCTCCCCCTCTGTCTCACCCTCTGCAGGTGTCTCTGTCATTGTCCACATGGGCGTTGAAGTCCCTGGTCGGTGCACTGTCCCGTGCCCTTCCCAGGGCTGTTCGGCCCGTAGGGGACAACAGTGAGAGACCTGTCCCCCACCGAAGGCTCAGGGACGTGACCCTCTCCGGGGGTAAACTCCATCCCGCGGAGCTCTGAGCCCACACCAGCCTCTCCCCCGCGGGACACACCAGAGAAATGGAGCGCCCAGCCCCTCTGAAGGAGATGGGCCCCAGAGCCCGGGCTGTGCTGGAGGTGAGGCCGACTGTATCCATCTAGAATAGATCCAGTCTAGTATAGATCCAGTCTAGTATAGATCCAGTCTAGTATAGATCCAGTCCAGTATAGATCCAGTCCAGTATAGATCCAGTCCAGTATAGATCCAGTCCAGTATAGATCCAGTCCAGTATAGATCCAGTCCAGTATAGATCCAGTCCAGTATAGATCCAGTCCAGTATAGATCCAGTCCAGTATAGATCCAGTCTAGTATAGATCCAGTCTAGTATAGATCCAGTCCAGTATAGATCCAGTCCAGTATAGATCCAGTCCAGTATAGATCCAGTCTAGTATAGATCCAGTCCAGTATAGATCCAGTCTAGTATAGATCCAGTCTAGTATAGATCCAGTCTAGTATAGATCCAGTCCAGTATAGATCCAGTCCAGTATAGATCCAGTCCAGTATAGATCCAGTCCAGTATAGATCCAGTCCAGTATAGATCCGGTCCAGTATAGATCCAGTCCAGTATAGATCCAGTCCAGTATAGATCCAGTCCAGTATAGATCCAGTCTAGTATAGATCCAGTCTAGTATAGATCCAGTCCAGTATAGATCCAGTCTAGTATAGATCCAGTCTAGTATAGATCCAGTCCAGTTTAGATCCAGTCTAGTATAGATCCAGTCTAGTATAGATCCAGTCCAGTTTAGATCCAGTCTAGTATAGATCCAGTCTAGTATAGATCCAGTCTAGTATAGATCCAGTCTAGTATAGATCCAGTCCAGTTTAGATCCAGTCTAGTATAGATCCAGTCTAGTATAGATCCAGTCTAGTATAGATCCAGTCTAGTATAGATCCAGTCTATATATCCAGTCTAGTATAGATCCAGTCTAGTATAGATCCAGTCTAGTATAGATCCAGTCTAGTATAGATCCAGTCTAGTATAGATCCAGTCTAGTATAGATCCAGTCCAGTATAGATCCAGTCTAGTATAGATCCAGTCTAGTATAGATCCAGTCTAGTATAGATCCAGTCTAGTATAGATCCAGTCTAGTATAGATCCAGTCCAGTATAGATCCAGTCCAGTATAGATCCAGTCCAGTATAGATCCAGTCTAGTATAGATCCAGTCCAGTATAGATCCAGTCTAGTATAGATCCAGTCCAGTATAGATCCAGTCCAGTATAGATCCAGTCCAGTATAGATCCAGTCCAGTATAGATCCAGTCTAGTATAGATCCAGTCTAGTATAGATCCAGTCAAGTATAGATCCAGTCTAGTATAGATCCAGTAAAGTATAGATCCAGTCCAGTTTAGATCCAGTCCAGTTTAGATCCAGTCCAGTTTAGATCCAGTCTAGTATAGATCCAGTCTAGTATAGATCCAGTCTGGTATGAGATCCAGTCCAGTTTAGATCCATTCTACTATAGATCCCTTCTAGTATAGATCCAGTCCAGTTTAGATCCAGTCTAGTATAGATCCAGTCTTGTATATATCCAGTCCTCTATAGATCCAGTCTAGTATAGATCCAGTCTAGTATAGATCCAGTCCAGTTTAGATCCGGTCCAGTTTAGATCCAGGTCAGTTTAGATCCGGTCCAGGTATAGATCCAGTCCAGTATAGATCCGGTCTGGTATAGATCGGTCTGGTATAGATCCCAGTCTAGTATAGATCCAGTCTAGTATAGATCCAGTCCAGTATAGATCCAGTCTAGTATAGATCCAGTTTAGTATAGATCCAGTCTAGTATAGATCCAGTCTAGTATAGATCCAGTCAAGTATAGATCCAGTCTAGTATAGATCAAGACTAGTATAGAACAAGTCTAGTATAGATCCAGTCCAGTATAGATCCGGTCTGGTATAGATCCCGGTCTAGTATAGATCCGGTCTGGTATAGATCCAGTCTGGTATAGATCCAGTCTAGTATAGATCCAGTCTATAGATCCAGTCTAGTATAGATCCAGTCTATATATCCAGCCTAGTATAGATCCAGTCTGGTATAGATCCAGGTCTGGTATAGATCCAGTCTAGTATAGATCCAGTCTAGTATAGATCCAGTCAAGTATAGATCCAGTCCAGTTTAGATCCAGTCCAGTTTAGATCCAGTCAAGTTTAGATCAAGTCTAGTATAGATCGGTCTGGTATGATCCGGTCTGGTATAGATCCAGTCTATAGATCCAGTCTAGTATAGATCCAGTCTATATATCCAGCCTAGTATAGATCCAGTCTAGTATAGATCCAGTCTAGTATAGATCCAGTCTAGTATAGATCCAGTCTAGTATAGATCCAGTCTAGTATAGATCCAGTCCAGTATAGATCCAGTCCAGTTTAGATCCAGTCCAGTTTAGATCCAGTCCAGTTTAGATCCAGTCTAGTATAGATCCAGTCTAGTATAGATCCAGTCTAGTATAGATCCAGTCTAGTATAGATCCAGTCTAGTATAGATCCAGTCTAGTATAGATCCAGTCTAGTATAGATCCAGTCCAGTATAGATCCAGTCTAGTATAGATCCAGTCTAGTATAGATCCAGTCTAGTATAGATCCAACCTGGTATAGATCCAGTCTAGTATAGATCCAGTCTGGTATAGATCCGGTCTAGTATAGATCCAGTCCAGTATAGATCCCGGTCTGGTATAGATCCAGTCCAGTATAGATCCAGTCTAGTATAGATCCAGTCTGGTATAGATCCAGTCTGGCAGTATAGATCCAGTCTAGTTTAGATCCAGTCCAGTTTAGATCCAGTCTAGTTTAGATCCAGTCTAGTATAGATCCAGTCCAGTATAGATCCAGTCTAGTATAGATCCAGTCTAGTATAGATCCAGTCTAGTATAGATCCAGCCTAGTATATATCCAGTCTAGTATAGATCCAGTCTATATATCCAGCCTAGTATAGATCCAGTCTAGTATAGATCCAGTCTAGTATAGATCCAGTCTAGTATAGATCCAGTCTAGTATAGATCCGGTCGGTATAGATCCGGTCAGTATAGATCCAGTCCAGTATAGATCCCAGTCTAGTATAGATCCCGGTCAGTATAGATCCAGTCTAGTATAGATCCGGTCTAGGTATAGATCCGGTCTGGTATAGATCGGTCTGGTATAGATCCAGTCTAGTATAGATCCAGTCTAGTATAGATCGGTCTGGTATAGATCCAGTCTAGTATAGATCCGGTCAGTATAGATCCAGTCCAGTATAGATCCAGTCTAGTATAGATCCAGTCTAGTATAGATCCAGTCCAGTATAGATCCAGTCCAGTATAGATCCAGTCCAGTATAGATCCAGTCTAGTATAGATCCAGTCTAGTATAGATCCAGTCTAGTATAGATCCAGTCTAGTATAGATCCAGTCTAGTATAGATCCAGTCTAGTATAGATCCAGTCCAGTTTAGATCCAGTCTAGTATAGATCCAGTCTAGTATAGATCCAGTCCAGTTTAGATCCAGTCTAGTATAGATCCAGTCTAGTATAGATCCAGTCTAGTATAGATCCAGTCTAGTATAGATCCAGTCCAGTTTAGATCCAGTCTAGTATAGATCCAGGTCTAGTATAGATCCAGTCCAGTAGTATGGATCCAGCTCCTAGTATATAGATCCAGTCTAGTATAGATCCAGTCTAGTATAGATCCAGCTCTAGTATGAGATCCAAGTCTCAGTATAGATCCAATCTAGTATATAGATCCAGTCTAGTATAGATCCAGTCTAGTATAGATCCGTAGTCCATAGTATAGATCCAGTCCAGTATAGAGTCCAGTCCAGTATAGAGTCCAGTCCAAAGTATAGATCCAGTCTTATATATCCAGTCTAGTATAGATCCGGAGTCTAGTATAGATCCAGTCCAGTATAGATCCAGTCTAGTATAGATCCAGTCTAGTATAGATCCAGTCCAGTTTAGATCCAGTCTAGTATAGATCCAGTCCAGTATAGATCCAGTCCAGTATAGATCCAGTCTATAAAGTCTGTCCGTGACAGCCACAGCTCATCGTGAGATTTAAAGATTTATTCATTTTACTGAGACTCTGTGAAAATAGTATATTATATAGTATATAGTACTTCCGGCGCTGGTGAGAGCCGGCTGCTGGTTGCAACACGCTCCGTCTTTTTCCAACTTTTTTCGCTTTCTCTCTTTTGTAAATACTTTAACTTTTGCACACCTTTTTCATGTGAAGTAGGAGGGTTAACACACACGCCTTGCGATTTGAGACCGCGTTGATTCAACTTTATTTTCGTTGTTTTATTATGCGTGTTTTTGCCGCGATGTGTGTTGGCCCCCTCTCTCCGCTCTCAGGCTCCCCGCGTGTTTACTCCAGGGAGACGCTGCTGGAGCTGCGGAGCGCGGTGCGTCTCCCCGGACCGCACGAAGATCCCAGCGGAGGTGTGCTGCGGAAGACACGCAGAGGGCGCCGGGCGCGCTGGACGTAAACTCCGCGGAAAAGAAGAGATGTCTTCCGACCTGTTCTCCCGTCATCATCAACGGAAACGTGAGATCTCTCCTCGCGAACGGATGGACGAAAGCTGGCGGGATCTACGCGATACCAGCGGAGTAGCAGAGACAGCAGCATCATGCTTTTCACGAGAGACGTGGTTAACCCTCAAATCCCGACTCCACTGTCACTCTGGACCATTTTTCACCACCTGCTGGGCGCGGCGGACAGAACAGAGGAGAAGCGGTAAGAAGAGAGGAGGAGTGGCGCCTGGCTGTGTTTGTGAATCGAAAAGTGGTGCAAGCCCTGGACACTGTACAGTGAAACAGCAGCTGTGTAACAAAGACATTGAAACTGTTATTGCCGTTAGCATAGAGGCTCATAGTTATCTACCCCGGGAGTTTTCACATATTATTGTGATAGCAGTGTATGTGGGCCCCTCTTCTGCTAATACCGCCGACAATGCTTGTGAAGCTCTGCTCTCCTGCACCAGCAGGTTAGCACCCACAGGCCCTCTTCCTCATCTCTGGTGACTTCAACCACGCTTTCTCCCCTTTCATCTGTTCTGGCCAACATACAATCTCCAGTATGTCACCTGCCCCACCAGAGACAAGAAAACTCTGGACTGTTGTTCTTTGCAAACACCAAGGACGCTTATTCTTCTTCTCCTCTTCCCCTGGGCAAATCGGACCACAACCTTAGTAGCATCTGGGCGCCTGTGTATGAACCCACTTCCGCCATAGCAGTGTGTGGCAGCCAGTGGTGCCCCGTGCAGGGTGTGGCGGTCTGCTGAGAAAGCGAGGAGGCTCTGAGGGACTGCTTCAGCACCACTGTGTGGGCAGAACTTTATGACCCATGGGGAGGACATCAACCTATCACAGAGTGCATCACGGACTATCATCAACTTCTGTTATGAAAACACTGTACTCTCCTGGACGGTGCGGTGTTTTCCAAACAACAAGCCGTGGATTAACCGTGACATTAAGGTTCTGCTGAAGGAGAAGAAGAGAGCGCTTCAGGGGTCAGGCGGAACAAGGGAGGGAGCTGAGGACTGTGCAGAAGAAGCTGAGGAGGAAGATCAGGCAAGGGGAAGCCAGCTACAGGGAGGAAGATGGAAAGAGCAGCTGCAGCAGCAGAACATCCCAGGGAGTGTGGAGGAGCCTGAAACCATCTCAGGTTTCAAGCCCCCTGTCTCCCAGTAGCAGCAGGGGGCCTTCAGTGGGTTAACGATCTGAATTCTCACTTTCTGAGATTTGATCAATCACCCACCCCTCCCCCGGCAGGAAGCTGCAAACCCACACTCCCCACGGCTGGACAATGGCTCACACCTGATCCTCTTCACACCTTCTGCTTCAGTCCATCAGCTCACCACTCATCTCTCTCGCCACTCAACCCCAGCGCATACAGTCACCCTACCACTCCACCCCCTGTCCTTCACTGCAAGCACAGGTGAGGAGAGAGCTGAGGAGGATTAAAAACCAGGAAGGCAGCAGGACCAGACGGTATCAGCTCCAGGCTCCTTAAGTCTCCGCGCAGATGAACTGTGTGGAGTTAAGTGGAGCATGTCTTCAACATGAGCCTAAAAGCTGAGGGTGGTACCATTGCAGGTCTGGAAGATTCTCCTGTGTGGTACCAGTGCCAAAGACACCGCAAGGCTACATAAAGACCTCAGCAGCTTCAGGTCAGGGTGGCTCTCACGTCCCATCTGATGGAAGACACTGGAGAGGCTGGTCCTGACCACCTCCGCCTGGCTGTGAGCTTAGCCATGGATCCGGCTGTAGTTTGGCATGCGATCGGCCTGGCATTGAGTGGAGGATGCCGCACTATCTTCCTGCTGCACCGCCTCTCTCTCACCTCGAGAAACCCTGGCAGCGCTGTGAGAATTTCTGTTCTTTGATTTCTCCAGCCGCCTCTTCAACACCATCCAGCCACTGCTGCTGAGGGACAAGCTGGAGTCGGGCTGGTGTGGACTGTGACCTGGGCAGAGTGGGATCCTGGACTACCTCATGAACAGACCCCAGCTTGTGAGAGCCCGGGATTGTGTGTCTGACACTCTGACCTTGCAGTGTGTGGGGGCGCCAAGTAGGGTACCCGTCCTCCCGCCCTTCCTCTTCACTCCCTACACCTCGGACTTCAGACA